>JBBPBX010056914.1:0-14009 GCA_038048925.1 Garcialebias charrua | reverse complement strand
TATATAAATCATATATATATATATATATATATATATACATATAGAGGTGATCCCCGACTTACGAGCGAGTTCCGTTCCTCCGACTATCTCGTAAGGCGAAATCTCGTATGTCGAACACGAAACACGTGTTCTCGTAAGTCCGGATTTTCGGTCGTAAATCGGAAAATTTATGCTAGCGCTACTACGAACACTCGTTTTTCATCACAAATGTTCATACTAGTTCATAAACATGCTCAGAAACTTGTTTCCAAACGGTTAGCTAACACACTTTCATCTAAAAACACATAAAAGTGCTGTATTTTTTGTATGTTCTTTACAAATTTACTGCTCGTTCGCCAGCTCGTAAGTCCGGAACCTCGTATGTAAGAGCGCTCGTATATATATGTATATATATATATATGTGTATATATGTATATATGTGTATATATGTATATATGTGTATATATGTATATATGTATATATATATGTATGTATGTGTTAAAAAAGATAACTGGATATTTCTTTCAAAATTGATGGTGTTAAGATATGTAGAGTAAATGAGGTAAAGTTTCTGGGTGTAATTATTGATGATAAACTGTCATGGAAACAGCATATAAATCTTGTAAAAACTAAAACATCTAAGTCCAATGCAGTATTATGGGACTTATTAAATAATAATGCTTTATATTTGCTTTATAATACACTTGTAGTCCCGCATTTAACTTATTGGGTCAATATTTGGGGTACAGCATGTAAAACCATAACAAAGCCTATTTTTATTCTGCAAAAAAGAGCTGTAAGAATTATAACCAGAAAGAGTTATTGTCACCCTTCTAATGTTCTGTTTTGTCAATTGAAATTACTTAAGTTTTATGATTTGGTGGATTATACTATTCTTCTACTTATGTTTAAAGCTCAGAATTGCTTACTACCATCAAACATTCAAGCATATTTTGTAAAAAGGAAGAGTTGTTGTAATTTGAAGGGAAAATATATTTTTGTTAAACCTAAGTATAGAACCAGTTTAAAGGGTCGGTCTATACAGGGAATGGGTCTGTGGAATAGTTTGGAGGATGATGCAAAAATGGTGAAGTCAATGTTTATATTTAAGAAAAAGATAAAACCTATTTTGTTAGAAAGATATATATAACTGTAATGTCTAATTTTTAAACAGGAAATTTTGATGAGTTATGTATTTTGCTGTATTATTTATGGATGCTTATTGTTTGAATTGATTTTGTTTAAGAAGGAGCAGATAAGATAAGACATTTTCTTCTTATGCTTCCTTTCATTTTATGTTTGTTTAAAAGAATTAAATTGTATTTGTGTTTTTAATGGAAATTATATGAAATGAATGAATAAATAAATAAATATTAGTTTATTTCCTTGCACATTTCTTTGACAATTAAACATTTTGAGCCCTGATTGAAAATGTTTGTGCAGATTAAACTTACAGCACTCAGTTTGTGTTGTTGTGGTGATGATGATGATGATGTTGCTCCTCCTGACTTGAGATGATGTAATTAATAAACAGTATAAATAGTAGCAAAAGTACTTTATTATAGCTTGTTTGACATTTTACATGTTTTATAACATATTATTTCGTAATTCATTTTTGGACAATTAACACTTATTTTGTCATCTGTTATGATTTTAACTAGAAACAGTTTCATTTAAATTAACATTTTAATCAGTGAATTGCAATTTTACAGTAGTAGTTAGAGCACAATCAACTCTGTTATCCAGGTACTGTACTCAGTTGCTATAAAAAATAAAAAATAAAAAATTATATAATGTGCAGAAATGAAGAATTCATCCCAGATGATCTCTAAGGTAAGCTGGAGCGGATCTGAACTGCTGGCATGGAGGACAAGGTGGAGCATTCTCACGCAGAGAACATCAGAAATAGCTGTATAATAGGTGTTACTCTCTTTTTTTTCTCCTTTTTTTTACATGTGTAACATTATAAAACACTGTTGACATGACTACTGTATATTGATCATTGTATTGTATAGACATTTTTTTCTAACAAATGTGTTTACAGTCTCGTTTCACTGTAATGAAAAATGCATCTGCCACGTTTAAAAATGCTTTAATAAAACTCATCCATCCATCCATCCATCCATCTTCTTCCACTTATCCGGGGTCGGGTCGCGGGGGTAGCAGCCTAAGTAGGGAGGCCCAGACTTCCCTCTCCCCAGCCACTTGGAGCAGCTCCTCTGGGGGAATCCCAAGGCGTTCCCAGGCCAGCCGAGAAACATAGTCCCTCCAGCGTATCCTGGGTCTTCCTCTGGGTCTCCTCCCGGTGGGACATGCCCGGAACACCTCACCAGGGAGGCGTCCAGGAGGCATCCTAACCAGATGCCCGAGCCACCTCAACTGGCTCCTCTCGATGTGGAGAAGCAGCGGCTCTACTCCGAGTCCCTCCCGGATGACTGAGCTTCTCACCCTATCTCTAAGGGAGAGTCCAGCCACCCTGCGGAGAAAACTCATTTCAGCCGCTTGTATCCGAGATCTTGTTCTTTCGGTCATAACCCAAAGCTCATGACCATAGATGAGGGTGGGAACGTAGATCGATCGGTAAATTGAGAGCTTTGCCTTTTGACTCAGCTCTCTCTTCACCACGACAGACCGGTACAGCGCCCGCTTCACTGCGGACAGCTGCACCTATCCGCCTATCGATCTCACGCTCCAGTTTTCCCTCATTCGTGAACAAGATCCCGAGATACTTAAACTCCTCCACTTGGGGCAGGACCTCCTCCCCGACCCGGAGAGGGCATGCTACCCTTTTCCGGCTCAAGACCATGGCCTCGGATTTGGAGGAACTGATCCTCATCCCGGCCGCATCACACTCGGCTGCAAACCGCTCCAGTGAAAGTTGTAAATCACGAACTGATGAAGCCAGTAGGACCACATCATCTGCAAAAAACAGAGAAGCGATTCTAAGGCCACCAAAACGGATCCTCTCAACACCTTGGCTGCGCCTAGAAATTCTGTCCATAAAAATTATGAACAGAATCAGTGACAAAGGGCAACCTTGGCGGACAATAAATAAATGAGATAATAAAACTCATAGTCAGTGAAATAATCAGTTAAGTAATCAGTTTGTTACTGCTCAATAATTACTGAAAGACGCCAGACAAAGTAAGAAAAGTTGATTTTTGTATTATGTTGCACCAGTAGCTGCTCAAACTGACTGACAGTGATGAGCTGTTTGGAACTACTGAGAGCATGAACCACGTGACTGCCTCTCGGCGAGTTCAAAGAGTGTCGCAACTCTCTCTTTGGC
The DNA here is from genome assembly GCA_038048925.1 of Garcialebias charrua. NCBI lineage: Eukaryota > Metazoa > Chordata > Actinopteri > Cyprinodontiformes > Rivulidae > Garcialebias > Garcialebias charrua. Next base: position 10,741 of record JBBPBX010056914.1, on the reverse strand, counting down.
TGCACCCAGTCTGAACGGAACGGATTTATTATGATTATAACATAAATTCATTCAAGAATCCTCCCAATGTAAATCAGGTGACCATGATGACTTCTGCTCATTCAAAATTTATCAAATGGCCTGTATCTCCTAAAGTGAAAGAAAACCATTTTAAAATAATAAACAAGATTTATCCCGTGGCCATGTTTCTGCACAGAAGATTTAAATTTGAGGTTGATTTGTTTATGTTTATTGTTTATTAAATTTGTTCATTTTTTTACAAAAGAAACAATACAAGGCAATCTCATAATGATAGTGTACAAAATGTAAAAAAATGAAAGGTGGCAGAAAGAAGAATAAATCTTATTATATCTGCCCCTTATCTCCAACAATCAGATTAAACAACAGTAGTCAAACCATGTAAACAATAATAATCTTCAACCAACTTTTTCCAACAATCAGGTTAAACAATAATATTCTTCAACCAACAGTACAAAATGACTAATTCTTTTTAGTTTTCTAACTAATACTAATACAGTACAAAATGACTAACACTTTCTAATTTTCTAACTAATACAATACACATTACGTTATTTCACATATATTTTTTTAACATATTTGTTTTGATCATTTTTTTAAATGTAAACATTGACTTGGCATTTTTAACTACATTCTCCAAGCCATTCCATAATCTAATTCCCTGAATTGAGGTAGAACGTCCCTTCAAACTGGTTCTGAATTGTGGTTTTACAAACATTTGTGTACCTTTTGTAAATCTGAAGATGAATCCCTTGAGCATTTGTTTATTTCATGTCAACATTCTCAAAGATTGTGGACTGACATCACAAACTGGATTAATCTGAAACTCAACATTCCCTCTTTTGATATTGATGCCATTCTATTCTATGTAGACAACTTAAGTTCAGCTTACTCTGATGCCATAAATATAGTCGTCCTTATAGCAAAGTACCACATTCATTGTAGTAAGTGGAGGGATAACAAGCCCTCATTCCCATGTTTCATGAACGAATTCAAAGCCTATTATTCTTCATTAAGTAGATTGAAAAACTGGAAAACTGCTAGAACCATCTCACAACAGTTATCTAAAAACTTGCTGTTTTAAGTTTCTAATATTGTCTTGCTCCTTTGTATACTTTTTCATTTATTGTATTTTGATATATATATTTTTTTTCAACTTTCATCATTTTGTAAACCGCCCCCTAGCTTATAGACTGTAGTTATGTTATCATTCACAAGAGTTTGTATATATTTTTGTTTATGTAGTGTTTTGTAGTTCTGTTTGTGTTAAAAAAAAAAAAAAGTCTGAACGGAAGCTGTCTGACGTAATTCTGAAAAGGGCGGAGCCTAACTCACTGTTGTTGCTAGGCAACATCAAAGGCTTTGAAGAAGGCTATGTGAAGCCTAACTAACCACGTTGCTTAGCAACAATAAACAAGATCAAATGTACTGAATCTCTTGATAGCATTACAAGCTGATGACATCACAAAGGTACTCGGGACCTTTGTGATGTCATCAACAACGAGTTTATAAGCAACCTCAGAGTCAGAGTTCTCTCAGTTCAGCACTGAACACTTTGGCGTACGGATCACTTAGTAGAATATCTACTGGCGACTCTTTTGAAAACATGCTGCATACCATGGAATCAAGACATTTTGGGATTGATTCATCTGACCTTTGGGCCAGAAGAAAACAAGGCAGGATGGAGATATTGACAAGATTCCGAGGTGAATCTTTCATTCAAACCCGGATCAAATTTGAGAAAATGGGGAAGAATGACCGGGTTTTGGATTCAGCATCTGAAAAGCAACCAAATGCTTTCAGTAAAGTGATTTTCTCGGCTCTTAAAGAGAAAAATCATAGCAAAGACTCAAAAGGATTGTGGGCGAGGCGAAAGGAGAAAAGGTTTCAGGTTCTTGCGAGATATCGCAACTTGTGTGAACTTGGGTCAAGTTTAAAACTTGAAGACCAGAGGCTGGAAACTGTCCACCAGCCTGTGTTGAGCATAAAAAAGCTCATTCGCTCTTCTCCGACAGACCAGCCCTCAGTACCAACCCGGTACCCCACCGGTGTTTGGGAACTTCGCAAACACAGCTGGACCACAAAGTTTGCACACATAGGGCGTAAAAATTCTATGATGGCTAAAACAAATGTGCAGAACACAGGGAACCAAGACAAAGCAAAAAAGGTCAAGGATGTGTCTGGAAAGAAAAAATCCCAGACTGATAGTCTAAGAAGGCATCCCAAGTTTCAGAATGTCAAAACCAGAACTGAAACTAAAGGGTCCGGTAACGGTCACCGAAGATCCTATCAGCAATGTCCACAAAACACTTGTTGTCATTGCCACTCAGTCCTTGACACCAGAAAAAAGGCCAAAGATCCAGGCCAACAAAGACATCGGAGGGGAAACGTCAAAAACCCTTCCCATCACAGATGCCAGGTTCCTTCAAAACGCCAAAATCAGGGCCATCAAACTTCTGACGTGCAAACCAAAAAGAGAATAGGTGCCAGCGACAAACATGTAAAATGCAGGAGCGTCAGAAAAAACCATCCACTGCAAAAATACAAAAAACTAAAGAAAATGGATTGTTCTCCTGCGCCTTCCGATAAAAAACTCAACAACAGGAGAGAGAAGTCAGACGTTCAGAAACGCAGACGGACGAGAAACAGAAAGAACGCCCACAAGAAAACTCAGAAAATCTCTGAAGGTCTCGCCCGTTCTTTTTCCCAGACTCTCCACCTTTAAATGACTCAAACAACAACAACAAAAAGAACTGAATTGATTGTTTGAAATAGTTTTATTTTTGAAAAAAAAAGGGGCAGACATAATAAGAATTATTCTTTCTGCCATCTTTCATTTTATGTATTCTTTCTTTCACACATTTATGAAAAAAAAAGTTTCTTTATTTTTATGTTTCAATGTACAATAAAATGAATAAATTTAATTTAAAAAAATATATATATATATTATTTAAAAAAAAAAAAAAAAAAAAAGTAAACCAGCCACTATGGAGCACAAGCCAGTGTATCTCTTGTGCCGGTCCCAAGCCCGGGTAAATGGTGAGGGTTGTGTCAGGAATGGCATCCGATATAAAACACTTTTACCAAAACTATAATGCGAGTTCATCAAAGTGAAACCATACGGTATGTAAAGTGTGTGTAGCAGACTGTGTATATGTAATGTGATATGTTAAGCACATATGTAATGTGATATGTTAGGCACAATGCAGTACTATGCATGCTAGAATACATATGACTTAACTTATCACTTAACATATCACGCTACATATTCACTTTACATAGACACATAAACATATTTTTGGCACTAATGGAACATCACAGGTGTTGCTTCTTTTCCATGTTGAACGTGTAAAATAAATAAATGAGTAAATAAGTACATAAATAAATAAATAAATACAGTATGCCTAAATAAATAAATAAGAATCATGAAGTAGGAAACAAAATTCCAACTATACTCTTTCTCATTCTGATAGTGAATGTGTCCTTAAAATTAAAACTTTAACAAAATGTGTAAATGGCTGCCAACTACAACGTGCATTTGTTTACCCACAAAAACGGTAAAATGGGTCAAAAATGCAGGGTCCATGGGAAAACTGTCAGGGATTGGACAATCTGATAATTTTGATGTATCCATGGTTACATTTGTTGAATAAAGACAGAAGTTAAAAGTGCTCTGTTCATGCATGTCTGCATTTCAAAATCACATTTCAGTAAATATGGAAAATAGCTGGAATTTACATATAAAATTGCATCACATGAGTTAGTTAGTTTATACTTTACAAAAAACATTGATTCCTCCAACACGTAACAAGTTATTGTTGTTACCCCGTATATTGAGTTTGTAAAGAACAGCTATACACAATACAGTTTTTTTAATGTCCTTTGCAAACTATAAGGTCCAAAGACTGTTAAATGACAATAAACAGCCTAACCTTGAGGTGTGTCCACCAGATGACGCCATAGTAAAACAAAAAAGTAACATCCAGTCTTTTTTTTTTTTTAAACCATTTATACTATTTAATTAATTTTAGCAACTGAAAAATAAGGATTAAACCTAATGGATATGTGAATTAAATACCATCATTTCATTCATTAGGCACATTTGTGCACAACAACAACACGTTGAACCTGTCTTACGGATATCAGTGTGCATGCGTAAAATACTGTCTGAAACCGGATTCCAAAAAAGTTGGGACACTAAACAAATTGTGAATAAAAACTGAATGCAATGATGTGGAGGTGCCAACATCTAATATTTTATTCAGAATAGAACACAAATCACAGATCAAAAGTTTAAACTGAGAGAATGTATCATTTTAAGGGAAAAATATGTTGTTTCAAAATTTCATGGCGTCAACAAATCCCAAAAAAGTTGGGACAAGTCCATTTTTACCACTGTGTGGCATCCCCCTTCTTCTTACAACACTCAACAGACGTCTGGGGACAGAGGAGACCAGTTTCTCAAGTTTAGAAATAGGAATGCTCTCCCATTCATGTCTAATACAGGCCTCTAACTGTTCAATCGTCTTGGGCCTTCTTTGTCGCACCTTCCTCTTTATGATGCACCAAATGTTCTCTATAGGTGAAAGATCTGGACTGCAGGCTGGACATTTCAGTACCTGGATCCTTCTCCTACGTAGCCATGATGTTGTGATTGCTGCAGAATGTGGTCTGGCATTATCTTGTTGAAAAATGCAGGGTCTTCCCTGAAAGAGATGACGTCTAGATGGAGCATATGTTGTTCTAGAACCTGAACATAGTTCTCTGCATTAATGGTGCCTTTCCAGACATGCAAGCTGCCCATGCCACAAGCGCTCATGCAACCCCATACCATCAGTGATGCAGGCTTCTGAACGGAGCGTTGATAACAACTTGGGCTATCCTTGTCCTCTCTGGTCCGGATGACATGGCGTCCCAGTGTTCCATAAAGAACTTCAAATCGTGACTCATCTGACACAGAACAGTCTTCCATTTTGCCACACTCCATTTTAAATGACCCCTGGCCCAGTGCAAACGTCTGAGCTTGTGGAGCTTGCTTAGAAATGGCTTCCTCTTTGCACTGTAGAGTTTCAGCTGGCAACGGCGGATGGCACGGTGGATTGTGTTCACTGACAATGCTTTCTGGAAGTATTCCTGAGCCCATTCTGTTATTTCCTTGACAGTGGCATTCCTGTTTGAGGTGCAGTGACGTTTAAGGGCCCGGAGATCACGAGCATCCAGTAGAGTTTTACGGCCTTGACCCTTACGCACAGCGATTGTTCCAGATTCTCTGAATCTTTTGATGATGTTATGCACGGTTGATGATGATAACTTAAAAGTCTTTGCTATTTTACGCTGGGTAACACCATTCTGGTATTGCTGCACTATCTTTCTGCACAACAATGGTGGAATTGGTGATCCTCTTACCATCTTGGCTTCTGAGAGACACTGACACTCTGAGAAGCTCTTTTTATACCCAATCATGTTGTCAATTGACCTAATTAGTGTTAATTGGTCTTCCAGCTGTTTGTTATATGCTCAATTTCCTTTTTCCAGCCACTTATTGCTACTTTTCCCCACTTTTTTGGGATTTGTTGACACTGTGAAATTTTGAATCAACATTGTTTTCCTTTAAAATGTTACATTTACTCAGATTAAACTTTTGAGGTTAGGGTTGGGGTCAGGTGTTATTAAACTGGAAAATAGCATTTAAACATAACTTCAGTCCTCATAATGTTCCTTTTTGGAACAACAGAGTCGTTCTAGAACAAAATCTGTGTTCATGGAAATATAGAAGCAAATATGGTCACTCACTCATCTAATGGATGAAAAGGGAAATATATATGACTATGAAGAATTCACAAAAAATATAATCTAATCTGCACCAAAAAAGACTACGATAAAATAATAAAAAATATACCAATTGCATTTGTTCAGTTAATAAAGAATAATTATGAAACTAAACCAACAGTTAGTTTACCGAGCATCAATCTCAATGGACTAAATTTAACACACAATAAATGTAACAACAATTTCTCAAGACAACATTTAATAAAAACAATATACGTATACCGGTACTGGTCTGTCATGAGTTTTATGATAAGAAGGAAAGAATAAAAATAATGACACAATATCAGGGTTTCCCTCTGCCACCTAAATATAAAGAATTACATTTCAAAACTCTAAATAATATTTATCATTCTAACAAGTTTATCAGAAATAGATTTAAATTTGAATGTGATAACTGTTACGAACCTGAAACAACAGAACATTTATTTTATTTCGGTCATTCTGTTGAAGGAAACATGAGGGAGCCACCATATTGTGTCTTTACACACATACGGTGCCACCCAGATGTAAAGGATTTTAGCAGGGGTCAGTATTAAGCTGACCTCTTTATCCTTAATTAATTTACTTATTCAGATTGAATAGTAATTTCACGGATTCTTTTCTTTTTCAGTTTACCCAATATTTCTGTGATCTTTATGATGGATAAATAAATAAAGCCATTAAGTGACAGAGACGTTAACTTAGTTTGATATGTCAAAGACACTACCATTTATTTAAAATAAATCAACTAAATTAACACCATTACACTTGATTGACATGATTTCACTTTCTTTCAATTTAACACGTCAGCACAGTTAAATTACAACACAACAGACATAAATACTGGATGTTAACATATTTAGTCTGAGGGCTCTTTAGCTTAAATATAGTTTCCAGCTTAGAAATGGAGATGGAGAAATTTAAGAAGGAGAGGTTAAAGGAGGAAGTTATTTATCTTGAGGGTAACCAGAAATGACACTTTCCATCCGACTTCTGCTAAACCCCAGGTACGTTTGTAAACAGCTCTTTACCTTTTGACGACAGCCCGGTAAGAGAGAAGACCTTGTAGCTTTTCAGATGCACGGGTCCTTGTGGGAACCAGTACCTCCGAGCAGGTTATTCGTTTACCTTCCAACGTCTCCTGGTTTCGCGTTGGTCATCAGAAAATGCGTCAGCTCCTGGCCTCTGACTTCAAGATAACTATTCCAGGAAGGAATAAACAAAGTTTTGAGCTTACGCTCGTTCTAAGTGGACTCATAACAGCATGTTATTAGTCCTTAACTGGATGACGTGCCCTTAGCGTGTGGCTAAACGTCCATCCAGCTCTTTGGGAAAAGTTCACATCTCTTTGAAGTTCCCAGCAGACTCAATCAGTTCCAGCAACAGCTTAGAACTTTAAGGAAGGATCCGAGATGAGAGAAACTTGTCTCTTTTCCATTGGTTCAAAAGAAAAACAGTCGAGCAGTTCACTTGTTATCACGATTCAAGGTGAAATTCAGCAGAGGGAGATTGTTTAGGAAAAGACAGAGAAAGCTGGAGTCATTCTCCTGCAAACAACGGATTAACTGTCTTCTTATTTCTAAACAAAACGGTCGGGCCTCTCTGACCCGAGCCCTCAACTTTCACACAATTTGTGAATACATCGTTAGTGCAGAAGTGACACAGTAATGCTTTTACAGAATAACACAGCTTAAAAGCACACATCATGAAAATGACAAAAGTTATTCTTTTGATTACATTAGAATAAAATCAAAGATAGAAATAGTCTCTTTTGGTGACTATGTTCTCAGATTACAACTAATGGAATAATTTGTAGTAAATGTCTTGCTTTACTGAGAGGTCAGTAAAGGTCATCTCTGGAACAGTTCAAAAATACACAGGTGTATCAAAGTGGACACGGTCATGCCCACTACATCTCCCCCCTTTTGGAAGCCATCGCCAGTCCTTGGGGATGGGGTCCAACACGAAAGGAACATTGAACTGTCTCTGATCTTGAAGTAATCCAGCAAGTGGAAAAGAAAAATCAAAATTGATAATCCCATAAAGTTTTTTGGAACTTTCATACGTACTGTGCACGTGTATCAAGAGGGTTTTGGTTCACTCTTACAGAAATACTTTAAGTCCTTTAATATTCTTGGGCAGTGGTGGTTTAGCCTCTTTCTGGGGGTGCTAACTAAAGCACCCCTACATTTTAACTCAACATCCCTGAAAAATAGAAAAAACATCATTAGGATTTTGTAAGGAAGCTTAGTTATCAAACCTTAAATTCAGCAAAATATTTAACAAATTTCAAATATGGAATCAATCATGACACTCTTAAACAAGCCAGGAAAATCATATGATTTTTTTTTGTATGAGTCTGATCCTCAACACCATCTGTCAATCAATCCAGTAGGCTTGGCATCTGACCAATCAGCATGCAATTTGTCCAGAAATGAGACGCCCCTTACCTGTAGGAGCTCCACCCCTTTTCCTCCAACAACATTGTCTGGGTTCTGTATTTCAAACGCTTTGCAGTCAGAGGAATTTCATGAAAAATCCTCCAAAAAAAATGGTAAAACGTTGTCAGTGGAGAAAATGTAACTCAGACCGCGTTACTGAATGTTTAAGAGGATAGAGTAGAGTTTATTACATTTCCAAAACCTGAATAAAGTCTGTAAAAATGTAAAAGATGATAAAGACCGGTGGCCAAACTCATGATCAGCTGAATACAACAGTGATAAACAGGAAGTACCACATGTAAGTCTTCATTTTTTTTAACCATAATTACGTTGCACATTCAATGGTTAAATTAAAGGTTAATGCTTAAAGCTAGTTGTGTTTTTATGTAGATATACTGTATGTTGCAACTTCTGGTTGCATAAGTTTAGTCTGAGAGAGAGAGAGAGAGAGAGAGAGAGAGAGAGAGAGAGAGAGAGAGAGAGAGAGAGAGAGATGGGTAATATCTGAAATTTTTTAAATAGAGTTTTGTTTTTGCGATATAAGTTGAGACTATCTCGATATAAACAATATACAGTAGTTATATATAGAAATCCTGCCGTCTCTTTCTCTCAAGCGGCCCCCCTCCTACCTCTTACACACACACACACACACACACAGGAAGGCACTTATTTTTCAGCTGCTGGGTTTCCATTTCTAGAGAGAAAACTTGTCTCTCAAACTCTTTAATTCTCCGTGCGGTATCATCCAGTTGACCTAAGGGAAAAGAAAGTACAAACCTTAATAGGCATCACTTGTCCACCTATTACTTTCCTCTTCAATATTAGTTATCTTTTGTATAACAGCATTTCTCCTATTACTTACTCATTACTGCCTTGACAATGGTAAATTGACAATGATGGATAACGTTACCACAGCTAACTAACATGCAAATACTTTTTTTTAAGCGTTTATGTAGAAAGTAAACCTTTAAACGTTACAGCACTGGCAGGCTGCGTTGTATGCAATGATGGCTAACGTTACCAGGGCTACACTAAAACATACATAGAGTTTTTATTAACCTTACCTTGTGCTATATCTTGTAATTTATCCTCTATATATAAAGGTTGAATTAATGAAATTCCGTGAAGTTTCCGGAAAGGTCTCCCAAGGGAGGATCGACCCGGAGTTACAGATACGCTGCACCCAGAGCCCTATAAAAAGAGAGTTGCGACACTCCCTAGACTCCCATTGAAATAATGGAATGCGGAAGTCACATGGGTCATGGAGCGGCAACTAGTTCCAAACAGCAGCGGTTCTAGCTAGTTCCAAACAGCAGCGGTTCTAGCATTGAACGTAGTTCATTCTTGGTGTTTCAGACGTGTTTTCTCTGGTAAGTTGATGAAAATACAATTTTTTTGCCATTGTGAAACGTTAGCTGACTTTTCTGTACCAGTTTATCAACATTAATACTTCATGTCGCCAGTTTTTGTTAAACATGTTAAATTGCTAGTTGTGTTTTAACTGCAGCTAGCTCTGCCATCGTGACTGCTTTAAACAGATCTATTTCTGTCTAATTCAGCATTTTAATATATTAATTCTCCAGCTCCCCGGGCGCTTTCTATGGCTGCTCACTGCACCACCTGGTGGTGGTTGGGTTAAATGCAGAGATGAATTTCGTCTGTGTATGGGAAACATACACAGATGACAAAAAAGGACATTATTATTTGTTATTATTATTATTATTATTAATTACAGCTTAAATTTTGAAAATTGATTTTTCTTTTTTATTATTTTATGATATTTTTACTTCCGCTACTCGGCAGAGCAAGTCGCATATCTTTTTGCTCCTACCCTCCCTAAGTTTTCCTCCTCCCTGCTTGCTTTTTGTCTCGTCCATGACTTTTCAGCGCTCACTCGAACCAATTTGCGATGGATTTAATAAATTGGGCTGTTTCATCTATGGATAAGATTTTTTCCACGAAGCGGACCGGGCCAGGAGAAGCGGTCTGCCCCTCTGACACGCACGCTGTCGGATACATGATGGACTCGTGGGGACAGTGGCAACCCATGTGTTTGACCGTCCTGTCTGTCGAAGACGTGGAAGATTTGTGGATTATTGGGATATTGGTGGCAGCTGCTCTGTTTTTTGGCGTGAGCGGAGCTGTCTGTTACTGGAAGATCAGGAAGACTGCGGCGGCTATCGGCGCGCTGGCCAAACTTCCTGATCAGCAAGAATCTCTGATCCGGGCTGTGAGCTCCTCAACCCAGCTGTTGTACGAACTGAACCGCACAATGGGAGCGGCGGTAGACCACCGCGGACCTGCGGTGCGCTTTGGAACTCGTTTACAGCCGCCCGGCATTAATCAGGGCACGGATGGGGGTTCGTAGCTTCGGAACCTCATATGATTCGGCGATTTTGGACCTGAACAGCACCTGGACTTTGGAAGGCTGCAGTCAAAAAGAACACTGTGGCCTGGATTGAAGATAAACAATA
>JBBPBX010056911.1:12366-22602 GCA_038048925.1 Garcialebias charrua | reverse complement strand
AGATCAAACAGCAAGAAATCGTTACCTCTTGAATGCATCATTAGTTCAAACACATCATTTTCCACCATGGAGGGAGTTCGATTTGCAGATTAAGCTCGCTTATGCATTATCAATACAATAGATTTCTCACACTCCTTACATTTTTTTTCTTATCCCCAATTTGTGTAAAACAATCACAAAGCCTATTTTTGTTTTACAGAAAAGAGCTGTAAGAATTATCACCAGAAAACATTACTGTCATCCATCAAGCACATTATTTTATCAACTGAAATTATTGAAGTTCCATGATTTGGTAGATTATAATATTTTATCAGTTATGTATAGGGCTCAGAATAACGCATTACCTTTAAATATCCAAATGCATTTTGTTAAAAGACAAAGTTGTTATAATCTTAAGGGGACAGAGATGTTTGTAAAACCACAATTCAGAACTAGTTTGAAGGGACGTTCTACCTCAATCCAGGGAATTAGATTATGGAATGGCTTGGAGAATGTAGTTAAAAATGCCAAGTCAATGTTTACATTTAAGAAAATGATCAAAACGAATTTGTTAAAAAAATATATGAAATAGCGTAATGTGTATTGTATTAGTTAGAAAATTAGAAAGAGTTATTCATTTTGTTCTGTTACCGGAAGATTATTATTGTTTGAACTAATTGTTTGAAAAAGGGGCAGATATATAATAAGATTTTTTCTTCTTTCTGATACCTTTCATTTTTTATATTTTGTATGTTATCGTTTATGGGATTGTTTCGTATTTTTTATTTTTTTTTAATGAACAAATTTTATAAATAAATAAAATAAATAAAAATTTCACATTATAATAAATGTCTGATTTTCAGTTGTGAATATGAGGAATGTTTCTACAGGGATCAAAGTTCATGCTCACTAACCCAACAAGGTTCAGTCAGGTCATCTGGATGGTTTGTTTTTGTTGAGAGGTTTTGTTCTTCATCCAAAGGACTTCATCAATCAGAGGAGCCACAAACAAACTCAGTCCCACAAGCAGCACACTCTCATAGTGGACCAACCAGTTTGCTGGTGATAAGATGGTTTCTCCTGCTCGCCCTCTCCCCCGTCAACTCCTTTCAGACAGCCACAGCCAGCGTGGTTCAAAACATCAAAGTTCATGCTCAATAATCCAGGAAAGAAATCCAAAAAAGGTACGGTCAGTTTATCTGGATGCTTTATTTTTTGTTGAGACGTTTCGTCTTTCATCCAAAGGACTTCATCAATCAGAGGAGCCACAAACAAACACAGTCCCACAAGCAGCACATTCCCAGACTGCAATACAAACTGGTTAGTCCACTATGGGAGTGTGCTGCTTGTGGAACTGAGTTTGTTTGTGGCTCCTCGGATTGAAGAAGTACTTTGGATGTAGGATGAAATGTCTCAACAAAAAAGAAACCATCCAGATGACCTGATTGAAACTTGCTGAATTTGTTACCTGGATTATTGAGCTTGAACTTTGATGTTTTGAACCACTTTGGCTATGGCTGTCTGAGAGGAGTCAACGGGGGAGAAGGTGGGCCCCAGAAACCTTCTTATCAACATCAATCTTGTTGGTCCACTATGGGAGTGTGCTGCTTGTGGGACTGAGTTTGTTTGTGGCTCCTTGGATTGAAGAAGTCCTTTGGATGAAGGACAAAACATCTCAAGAAAAAAGTAAACTATCCAGATGATTTGCAGACGTGGTAAACTTGTTTGTTCATGTTTTCTTTTTTGCTTTGTCTCTCTCTCACTCAAGTTTATTTGTCTTTAACCCCCCCCCCCCCAAAAAAAAAAAAACTATTCCATTTTCCACATAGTGAGTTTACAAGCTCTAATTATTCCGTATAATCTGCTTCTCGTTTTAAGTAGTTGTTTAAACTGTGAGAAAACCGTTGTATCCATCCCATCCTTGTGAAACCCACTTCAGCGTCCTCTGAAGACGCCTGCAGTAACGGCACGGCAGCCATCAAACCAGATTGGGTCCTATAATTGAATTTGTGTTGTCCCAGAAAACCTTTATGAGAAACACTTCTATATCCATCGCTTAAAGATCGTTTGTCGTTGAAGGTGGCTGTAGCTTCTATCATTCAGCACGTGTAAGCAAAAGATAGAGAACACGATTTATTTTATGTTATTTTGGAGGGTGGGCTGGGGGATTGAACTAGAACATGAAGTGTACATGGGAGAAAAATCCACTCTTGTTCAGGATCTGCTTTCTGTTCATTTTGAGTAAATAGACTGAGCTGATGCAGGAGTCTCAAAGGATTCATTTTTTCATTTTTTTTACACTTTCCCCTATTCGGTGTGTTGCAGAGAAGGAGTTGTCATGTGGTCTCTCAGAACTCCTCCGTGTCTGCAGATTAAAGCTCCTGAGTCACTGACTGGGAGTTTACTTTCTTTCTTTCCCTCTCTTTTTAATGATCTGAACCTATTTCCACCTCCCTGTCTTTGCCATCAATACGCTCACGTGGGCTCTCATTGAGTCTTGGCGCTCTCACCTCAGAGAGCTGCTGAAAGGTGACAGCACTAGATCAAAAATGCAGCAGGTGCAACGATGGAGTGGGCCTCTCGCACATAAATGCCCTGTTTAATCTTGTATGAGTCGCTGCTCTCCATCCTTATCGCCACATCCTGACACTTCTTTTAAAATCCAGACAGAGGTGGGGAATTTGGATGGATCCAGTGGATTCGAATGCAGAGGGACACCAGGGTGGGTCTGGGCAAAGTGTTTTTAGAGCCCCATGTCCTAGTTTGGCAGGGGAGGAGTGCAGGTTTAGTCTGAGCAGTGAATTATTCAGCACAACTTTCTTTTTGGCGTGCTCACACTGGATTTTACACACACACGTTCAAAGACTTTTGCACATCCTTAATGGCGTGTCATGGCAGTAACAAAACGATAAATACTGAGCAGAACATTCACGTGTGATCTCTTTGTGTGTTGGGGCTCTTTAGATATTTCATGCACACATCCTGATGAAGATGCACTCCAGCACATTTTCAGACGAGCAGCTGGCACCTCTGCTGAGGCAAAACGTGTTATGAACTCTAATGGGATGCTCTGGATTGTCACTTCAGGCCTTGAAACCAATTTGATTTTTTTTTTAAATTCAAAGCTCTAACAGTCTAAAGTTGAGGAACATTCACATTTTCAGCACATCTGACCTGTAAAAAGGCCAAAATGTTGCCATGTAGTGGTACACCTATTTCTCTGAAAACGCTCAGTGAGACACCTCTTTCTTGGAAAACCTTCATGAAAAAGTCAACACACTGTTTATCCCATTAATTTGAATCCAGGACACAAATGATCTCACCAAGAGACTTTATTTTTGTTCTAATTCAAGTAATCAAAGTATAACCTTGTGTTATTGTATTATCATTCTTATGTTCAATATTTTGATAATCAAAGACTCTGTTCAAGTTGAAGGACATGTCGAAATGATCTTTCAGTATTTGTTTAGAAGTGTTAAGACAGTTAATCAGTTTTAATCGTAAAACTGGCGTCTACTTTAATCTGTCTTCTCCTCCCCTCCTTTCCACAAACTTCACTGACCTCCACTAATCTCCTCCTTTTTTCATTCATTCAACCTTTATTTAGTCAGGTAAATCTTTTGAACCTCATGGGCTCATTTACGAAAGCGACCTGCTAAAACTAAAGAACAATGAACAGCAGTGGTAGAATTTCCTTAAACAATAAACAATAAACAAACAAACAATAAACAATAGAAAACAAAAGAGAGAAAAAAAACAAAAGAAAGTTTTTTTTTTTTAACAAAGTATCAAAAAACTAGCAAAACATTATAAGGTAGACGTATAAAATCAAAGACAGGAACAAATCTGCATTGGTTTTTGCCAGGATTCCAACAGATTCTGAAAACCAGAATTCTCAGAAAACTCCTACTTCCTGGTTGAGCTAACCAATAGTAAAGCAGCGAGCACACGGAAGTCAGGCTCTCTTTAAAAGTTCTAATTTCCTTGAACTCTTCAGTCTGTTGAAGAATTGAGATGAGATGTGATGATTCTCCTGAGCTGTATGAACGGTAGTCATGAGCCGAAGACTTCGTCATCAGCTAGGGTTGACAGCATGCCGCTGTTAAACTCGACCGAGCCTAAAAGCTCTAAGTTTTGAATAAAATTTCCTTCTGAGGAATATTTTATTTTGGAAACCAACCGGAACTGTCCACTACTTCTGCCGATTGACGCGGACACAGGAGACGCTGGAAGGTAACACGCTAAGGCTGGTGGCCCTCTTTTACCAGAGCTTTGACCAGTGGCGGCCCGTGAAATGTCCATTTCTCCAAAATAAATTTTTTTCCCCAAGTTCAAACAGTTTTTTTTTTTAAATCAAATGCAGATTAATACAAGGTCAACAGAACAATTAAGGCTCAGGATGAGAAGAGCGAATTTGACTCACTAAAACAATAAAGAACTAACAAAAATATAAATAAATAATTTATATATAAATTATAGAAAGGAAAATAAGTGAGATTAAAACATTTCTGCATTTCTACTTGCAAGAGGCTTTGTTTTCATTCTCCAGATCAATACAGTGTTAAGAAATAGTAAAACACCACAAGTGACATTTAGTGTATAAAATTATTAATGTTTGATCATTTTTATAAGCAAATTAAAATAAATGTAACCATCAGAGTCCAATACTGCACAATAACCTGCGTTGGCAACCTAACT
Organism: Garcialebias charrua; assembly: GCA_038048925.1. Classification (NCBI taxonomy): domain Eukaryota; kingdom Metazoa; phylum Chordata; class Actinopteri; order Cyprinodontiformes; family Rivulidae; genus Garcialebias; species Garcialebias charrua. Next base: position 17,925 of record JBBPBX010056911.1, on the reverse strand, counting down.
CCACAAACAAACATAGAAAAAAACAAACTCACCAGTTGCCACTTTTAGAATAAACAGTCAGCTGAAGGCTTTTATCACAAACAGAGCCACCTAAAAGTGGAGAGGATATCAGTCAGGAATGGTAATATAATAATACAGTATAAGCATTAGATAAAGGCTGGCATTAGCATGTTGGCTCCAAAAAAAATCACCAGTTGCCACTTTTAGAATAAACAGTCAGCTTTCACAAACAGCCATCTAATTTGAGAGGCATATCAGTCAGAAATGCAAATAGACATTAGATAAAGGGCTTCAAAACGTACCTGAGCAAGCCTGCTTGAGTCACTGACCGCACGGCTAATTTTCCAGACAAAAACAAACAAAAAAACATCCGGAAACACACGATCAGTAGGTAGAGCTCACGTTGGACGTCTTCAGGGCGGTGAAAACTGCGCCCAGCATCGTCCCATAGTTTTGTAACGTCGTGGAATAACTGCACATGCGCCATTTATAACGAGAGTCAATGGATAAGATCAGAGTGCTCCCAAAACAGGAAATACGTCACCAATCAGAAAACATTTTTTGAAACAAACAATATAACTCATCTTTCATTTTGGGAGTGACACCGAATTAAGGATGGCCATCACAGCACAATCAGCACAAAAATGGTTATCAGAGTCAGAGAGTCGGAGTCAGAGAATCTTTATTGTCATTTGCACCACATGTGATGAAAGGAGATTATGTACACAGGGTCCCAGTTACATCCAACAATAAAAAGTAAAAGAAAAACCGTAATAACATCTATAACGGCTTCCAACTGACGAAACACCGGCACGGATTCTTTATTAGCAGAGAGGATGGCTGCACAACGGTTTTCCAACTGACGATACACGGACACGGCCTTTTGGTGTAAACTGGCACTTTAATGAATGCCGTGAAAACTACAGAAATAAGACAGACAGTACAAAATAAAATGTAAAACAGTAAATCAGTAAAAACAGTAAAACAGTAAAACATGCTTTAACAAAAAGTACCTCGTGGCCGCTCGTCGCTAAAGAAGTCCTAGGCAAACTTTTCTTGTCCTATACAGTACATTCTAAATAAACATATAAAATATTAGAACATCATGACTGACAGATGTACAATATTTACAACAGTTATAAATACCTTCAGTCATATACATTCTTCAGTCCTATACATTCTTCAGTCTTATACATTCTTCAGTCAGTGAACCACCAAGGCTGCTGCGCGTCTGTCGTCTCTAGGCAACCGCTCATGTGTGTGGAGCACAGAAAATCTAGCCCCTCCCTTTCGTTCACACAGATCTTGTGACAACGGCACTAACAGAACAAACCTTCACAACAAAACAAATGCATCCTGCACAAATATCACACTTTCAAAGCATAAACTAAACAAACCAAAACCAAAATATTCTAACTACTGAACAACAAATATTAATTCTTCTTTTAATACATAAATCATTTCAGTGACACTTACACTCCCACCAAAATCACCAATTGGTTCTCAATGGGATTTTTTAAAAGAGTGTCAATCTTATTCTATTTACTGTGTGTGTCAGTCTCAAGTAAGGTCACTACCTTGTGAATAGGTCTTTCTAGGTATATTAACCTTGTCAGTGGTTTTCCTTTGTCGAATGTAGTTTCACTAGTCTTTACTTTCACTTTTCGAACCTTGCCGTCTAGACTTTCTAAAGTCTCTGTTACTAAAGCTAGTTTCCATTTACATCTTGGAGCATTATCATCCTGTAGAATCACAATGTCGTTCACTTGCAGGTTTCGTGAAACTTTCTGTGGCATTTCTGTCGTCTTTGGAGGTTTGTGGCCTTTCTGTATCCTTAACGAAAGCTTCTCCTTGCACTAGCTTGAAAATGAACATTTTTGTGTCTCTTCTCTCTTCCAGATCTGTTGGTTTGTTTGTTCTTTGTTGAACACCTTTAAACTCTTTGATGAATCGCTTGAGTCTAGCAATAGCCTTTACAGCTCTCGACCAATCAGAGAACTTCTTTAAACGCTCTAGAACTGGATTCACTTCCTTTGACTGCACTCTGTGTGTATGACCTTTACTTAGTTGAAAATCTGTTTCTTCAGCTTCTCTTACTATTTCCTCTTTGACTGGAATATCTTGTTCCCAAAGGAGATAAGGGTTCTTCAAACGGTTTGATTCCTTTAGTTGAGTAGCGTTTAAACTCTTTGAGGTCTGATCAGCTGGATTTTCTGTTTTGGGTGGTAATGGGAGTTTGTAGTGCCCATTTTTCTTTCGTTTTTTGCCTTTGGTCACCTTTGACCTGAACCTGTCGTCCCGTGAGACTGGGTGGTTGTCTGTTCTGTGCTTACGAAAATCAGGTTCTAAAGTCTTTATCCCATCAATTGGGCTAACTTCCTTTACTTGTGTGTTACATACAAAATGAACATGTTTGGGTTCAACTGCTGATTGTGGCACAGGGGTTTCTTCACGAACAATGACTCTGTGACTTGTGCTGATGACGTCTTTATGATCTTGAACTTGAGGCAAGCCGCCAACTATGCTCCAACCGAGATCGGTTAACTGTGCGTAAGGTTGGTTCTCTTTGCCTGCGAGAACTTTGCGTGGCAGGAGGGCTTGTTGACAGTTATAGCCGATAAGTAGACCAACTTTGCATTCTAGCAAAGGAGGTAGCTTATTTGCCAGCCTTTCAAGGTGAGGCCACTTTAGGGCAGTTTCAGACGTTGGAATATGTGATCTGTTGACAGGGATAAACTCTCTTGTATAGACTGGAGGCAATGTGATTCTTCTTTCATGTTCATATCCTCTAACTTGAAGGTCAACTAGCTTGTCACATAGTATTACTGTTGACTTGGTGGACATAGTCGACAGTCGCAGATTGACTTTACCTTTATCCGTATCAAGATCTTGAGCTACTTCATCCAAGATGAAAGATGTATCACTCTGTGAGTCAAGGAGGGCATATACTAAAACTTCTTTGTTTGGTTGAATTTTTGATGAAACCCAGACAGGTACTATAGAGGATGTTAATGTGCCTGAAGTCGATCGGGTTACTCTATTAGAGATCGCTGGTTCAGCTTCTTCTTTAGTGTTGGCTTCTTCGTTTTGAGTGTTATCGCTCATTGCAGATAATACTCTTTTACGTTCAACAAACTTGTCGTCGTGTAAACATGTAGGATGTTTTCTTTGACATTTTTCGCACGTGCTCCTGGTATCGCACTCCTTCGAACGATGTCCTTTCTTTAAACATCCAAAACACAGCCTTTCTGCATTCAGTTTTTTAATTTCTTCCAAGCGTGCAATCTTTCTGCGTTTTTCTTCTATTATTTCCTGTTCTTCTAGATTCTGCTGGTCAATTACTCGTTGTCTTTCGAGATTCTGCTGGTCAATTACTCGTTGTCTTTCGAGATTCTGCTGGTCAATTACTCGCTGTCTTTCGAGCTCTGCTTGCCTTTCTTCTAGATTCTGCTGGTCAATTACTCGTTGTCTTTCGAGATTCTGCTGGTCAATTACTCGCTGTCTTTCGAGCTCGGCTTGCTTTTCTTCTAGCTGTCTTTTGAACTTCTGACGTTCTAACCTTTGTAGTTCAGCTGCTTCCTTTTCTTGCTCCTCCATTACTGCTAATACTTCTTTGGATGCAGCTGCCTCTGCCTCTGCTTCCAGTCTCTTGCTTAATTGTGAGCATGATTGGAATGAACTACCTTTAGACCTTTGTGATCTTGACCTTGATGTAGTGCTTTCAGATCCTAAGCATGATCCTACATCTGGCCACGGATCTTCTTCGCTTTCTACGAAGTCTCCCTGTAGCTGTTTTTCAGCTCTTTTGACAATGTATGTTGAAAGTGAAGTACATGCATCAACTTTACGCCTTGTGTCTGCATCAGGAGGTTGTATTTGTCGTATTTGTTCGTAGATGGTTTGAACGTTTGTGCAGGTGGCGTTTAAGTCTTTAATCAACTCCTTTAATTCACTGTCAGAAGCTTTCCTACTTAGTGTTGCTTTGATCAGTTTTACTTCACATTTCCATCTTTCAAAGGCGACTACATATTTGTTTTGAAGGCTCTTGACTTTTTCCTCTTGAAGTTCTTTACCCTTTTCGCTTAATGTTCTTATTCTTTCACTTCTACGAACAGTCTGTGCTTCTGGGATTTGCTCCTTATGATCCTTGTCAGTCATCTTGTAAGTCTGGATAGATTTCACTCAAAGTCCTAAATTCAAATTACAATAATCCTTCAAACTTGTAACTTAAAACTTGACTATTACCTTGTGAGTACTGTTACTTATACACTTTAACTGTAATGAGCGTCACTCTTAGTGCTTCAACTTCAGGAACTTTGTAAATTTCACACTTAGTTTGATTTTAAGCAAAACAAATTATTTTCTTAAACAACAATACATTACTTTGAATTTCAGTAGAAATTAATTATTCTTTGACAAAGTTGTTATAGAGACCTATTGTGGCTCTGAACTTAACTTTTAACTTAGTCACTTATTATATTTCAACACTGTCCTTTGTTAATTTCCACTTTAATCAATTACTTTCACTGGTCTTGGTTGCTTGTGAGCGTTGAGCTTAGACAGTGGCGCCCCCTTGTGTTTGCACCACTGCAGTACCATCCCTCAGCTGTAGACGTCTTTTCCTTCTTACCGGGCACGGTGGCGGTTGAGTTTTCACTATAACGGCTTCCAACTGACGAAACACCGGCACGGATTCTTTATTAGCAGAGAGGATGGCTGCACAACGGTTTTCCAACTGACGATACACGGACACGGCCTTTTGGTGTAAACTGGCACTTTAATGAATGCCGTGAAAACTACAGAAATAAGACAGACAGTACAAAATAAAATGTAAAACAGTAAATCAGTAAAAACAGTAAAACAGTAAAACATGCTTTAACAAAAAGTACCTCGTGGCCGCTCGTCGCTAAAGAAGTCCTAGGCAAACTTTTCTTGTCCTATACAGTACATTCTAAATAAACATATAAAATATTAGAACATCATGACTGACAGATGTACAATATTTACAACAGTTATAAATACCTTCAGTCATATACATTCTTCAGTCCTATACATTCTTCAGTCTTATACATTCTTCAGTCAGTGAACCACCAAGGCTGCTGCGCGTCTGTCGTCTCTAGGCAACCGCTCATGTGTGTGGAGCACAGAAAATCTAGCCCCTCCCTTTCGTTCACACAGATCTTGTGACAACGGCACTAACAGAACAAACCTTCACAACAAAACAAATGCATCCTGCACAAATATCACACTTTCAAAGCATAAACTAAACAAACCAAAACCAAAATATTCTAACTACTGAACAACAAATATTAATTCTTCTTTTAATACATAAATCATTTCAGTGACACTTACAACATCTAAGATATGAACTAAGAAAAACATTAACTACAAATACATAAAGCATTAATATAATGGAAAATCATTACTCCAAACAGCAGCACGAACATGAGTCTGTATGAGCAGATGAGCATGAATGAACACAGAAATTTGATGTGGTGTCATTCAAAACCACATGTATGTGATTAAACACAAGTTGTTGTTGTTGTTGTTTTTTTTTTT
>JBBPBX010056911.1:0-10967 GCA_038048925.1 Garcialebias charrua | reverse complement strand
AACGGACGGGAGAAAAACAGTTCAGCTCCAGGTTTGTCTCACTAACCACAAACACTTCTAGAAACTTTAGGGATTGTCAACAGGCATTTTGGTATCCTGTCTGGCTTTTACTTTTTTGTTGCATTTTTTTCTGGCAAAAGTCCTTGAATGTTTTTCAAGGTCAACTACACAGACGATAATAATAATAATAATAATAATAATAATTGTGTCAAAACTGCTCCAAATCTATCTATCTTCTTTTCAAATGTAGACCCTAGAAGAATAAATCATAAACGTGTGAGTGGCTCCTGAGATGAATACAACGGGACCTGACATGGGCGGAGGTTTTTAATCAAATAAAGTGCAAGGCTAAGAATGCAGTTTTACAAGGCATCATGCCAAAATAGACTGATTTTCTGAAACTGAACCTCATGCATGACTCACTGGTCAGCTGAAGACTGACAGATTTTCTTGCAATGTTTCAAACTTATTTTATAGCTAATTTTCCCACAGACATCCACAGCTCAGAGAGATACCACCTTTACCTTTACCACAGATATCTGTAACCTTCTTTCTGAGCTTCTTCTTTTATGTTCTCTGCTCCATGTTCAGTGCAGTGCACAGGATCCCAAACTTCCCAGTGACTCTTTGTTCCCTTTAAACAGGCTGCACGGTTGAAGAACAGCTTGAAGGAAACCGCAATACTACTTAAACATACCGTATTTCCCAGCCTATAAGTCACATTTGAAGAACAGCTTGAAGGAAACCGCAATACTACTTAAACATACCGTATTTTCCAGCCTATAAGTCACATTTGAAGAACAGCTTGAAGGAAACCGCAATACTACTTAAACATACCGTATTTTCCAGCCTATAAGTCACAGTTTTTTGCGTAATTTACATTTCCTGCGACTTATACACCGAAGTGACTTATTTATTTATTTCCCCATGTTTATAAACCAATATTTGACTGAGATATGACCATTTTAATTTATTCTGACATTGAAAATATTGAACACTATAATTTTCAGCAACTAGATGGCACTCAAGTAACGTGGCATGCTGTTGTGTCATGTAATAGGTAGTGGCTATTAAAGCTTCAGTATGTACCATTTTTTATAAACATATTTCTTCACTCTGTCACTACCTCCTGACAGACTGATGTTAGCCAGGTAATCTCTGAAAAAAAAAAAATATAATATATATATTGTCCCCTTGCTTCTCCAGGTGGTAAATAAGCATTTCTAAAAAGAAAAGGTGACACGCCATTTTCCAGCCAATAAAAACAGAGTTTTTAATCAGCCAATAAAGAGCTGCGTTCCAGTTGTCCTCAACAGAGCTTCTCACGCCCCCACCTGTCCCAGCCCCAGCGCCGCGCACGTTCTCGTTCAAAGGATTGGAAAGCGATGCAGGACTGTTTTGTATGTCACACAAATGTATTAAATTCCCCTTCTTAATCCCTGATCAGGACTTTTTTTTTTTTTTCAAAAGTCAAATAATCGCTTCATCCACCGCTCTGTACCGCTTCCTCTGCCGACTGCAATGAATGAGGAAGTGAAATTGTCACGAGTGAATAAAAGTAGGGTTCAACGTGGCTGCCAGAGGCTCTGAAGATTTCCTGGTGTTCTGGACTAGCGCCCCATGGTTTTATTTTTTATTTTTTAGAAGGTTTTAGTAACATATAAACACAGAATATCGCAGCGTCTCCAAGAGACTGCAGCTGGGGGCGGAGCAGATCTCAAGTTCAGCGGAGAACGGACTGTAGCTCCTCCCTCAGAGCTCTGAGGGGGAGGGAGCAGAATGCTTTTCCTTGTTGAAAATGTTTCTAAGTGCCAGGGCTTTCCAGAAATCGCAGACCCCACCTTTAATGACAGGGGTTGAACGACTACATATTTTTAAAAGTTGACATTAACATAGTAGAAGTCGAGTAATTGATGACATCATAGGATCTCAAAATGCAAAATAAATGAATAAAACCGCCAAAAAAATCGGCATTTATTATTTACAAAAAAAAGACCAACAAAACATCAGGAGCGTATATTATCCTCCTACCATTTATCATGCTGCAAATAAGTCACAGGAAAACCAAAACTACCGTATTAGTTATTATTATTAAGCTGCAAAAGTGAAAGAAAAGTTTGACACATGGAAAAATGAAACTAAAAACAGTGGGGCGGAAGTCCGCGCATTAGGTTTAGTTTTAGAGAGTAATATGTTTATACGGTAGGTTTTTTATAGGTTTAGAGATTGATATTTTTGCTTTTTGTTTGTGAAACAAGGTCAGAAGGAAGCTGGTTCAGGTTCGATCAATTGGACCTGGTGTGACACCATATTCTGTGACCTGCAACAGTGCATGCAACATTACCCCTTAATCACAATGTATGGTGGTAACAGAATATGGTGTAACACTTGTTTGCAACAAGCTCCAAAAAACAGTCAGGAAGTTGATTCACGTGAAATTTAAAAACTCGGGAGATGTCCTAGGAATCGACCCGTCGATTACTCGAGTAGTCTGTTACAGCCCTATTAATGCCACAATCGGCTTGCCATAGAAGACACATTCGTCCAACTCGGGGATCATTCCTGGAGCACCCGTCAAATCAGTTTCATTTCGCTGCGCCGCCCCAGCGAAATGAAGCTGATTCGACCATTGAAATGCATTTATTAAGGAAAAGTTAAACTGAGACACACCTTTGCTATAATTTTGTGCAAATAAATAATTGTTTTTAAGTGTTAATCACTTTAAAGTCCTCCTGTGCATGCTCCTGCAGCCACCATTTGGCAGCCAATCGATTTTTGGCGCGACACCTAGGGTTGGGCATCGTTTGAATTTGAGCGATTCCGGTTCCGATTCCGATTCTTCGTTTCGATTCCGATTCTTTTCGATTCTCGATTCCGATTCTTTTTGTAGGCGGGGTTAAAAAAGACGGGGTTAAAAAAAGACATGTCAATTCAGTTCAGTTTATTTATAATGTATAGCTCCAAGTCACAACAGAAGTTGTCTCAGGGCACTGAACAGAAACAATCAAATATAAAAATAATAAGTTAACAGAAACTTTAATATAAAAATAATGGTAACACAATTTATCTGAGGAGACTACTTTGAGTTTAACTCCCATGTTATAAAAAAGCTACAGTAGTTAGCCAGAGTTATTTCAGGATGAAATAATTTGAACTTCTGTTTGAATTTAATGCTATGAACTTTTTTCTTTTTGTTACATTTACTATGAATTTCTCACAGGGCAGATTAGAGCCAACATGGAGGACTCACCAACATATATTATTATTATTATACATATAATATTGTCCAGTGTCTGATGCTGCAGTCATGTTACTGAGCTCCCACTGATGGGCTAACCTGGTTCCACCACAGCAGCAGGATCCTCAGACAGAACAGCTGGTGGGATGTCCTGGTATCTGCAGCCCTCTCTCCATTTGTTTCTTCATGGACATGGAGCTGTGACATTATGTTGTGCCTCTTCCTCAGCAAAAAGCTCCTCCAGTGGAGACTTTCTGGACAGACTGCAGGAAGTTCCTAAACAAACAACAGGTTTATCAGTATTATCAGTAAAAAGAGATTATTAAATCATTTTTAAGACTGAGAATGTGTACAATTATTAGCTCTGTTGTTATTGCCTAACTAACCTATTCAATAATTCTTCAAACTGTGACATTCACTCATAATGGAATGAAAGAGAACATAAACAGAAATTATAATACTGAAAACTAGAGACATTAAGACATTTTAAAAGACACAGAGAACTTTAAATGGATTAAGAATGTTAATAAGTGTTGGATTTGAGTGCAATGTAAGTGCAATCCATGGCAGGAGTTGAATCCACATCTGAAAAGGGATGCAAGCTTTTCACAACATATTCTGTAACTGTTTTGTGGCATTCTTCATTCAGTTACACTGACGTTTTTACCTTGGACAGTCACTGGTGAACACTGAAGCCATTTCAGGTCGTTTGTCTAAGAAAAAAAAACGAGCTAACGTTAGCATCGTGTTTGTATTTGAGCTGACTTACCGCTTTAAGCGGAGTATAACTTGTTAGCTGCCTTAATGTTGGTATGAGACGTAGTTTATTTATTTACCTGATGGAGCCGAAGAGATAACGATTAGCGAAAAGTCCGGCGGAGCGTTTTGCAGACGGACCACTCTGCACTTCCGGTCGGATACGAAGCGAAAATAATCCGGTGGAGCGCGTCAAAGACGGGACACTATTTTACTTCTCCACCCTCCTTTGCATGATAGAAAATTATTGCAAGTGCTGCACTGACCTGACTGCTCATTTTTTATTAATTAGTACGCTTTCGATAACAGATGCACACTTCCGGTGGCTTCTTCTTCGTTGGTTTTCGGCGGCGCTACTTCCGGTCGGCTAACTAGCATCGAAAATAGGAATCGCAAATTAATATTTTGAACGATTCCGGGAAAACCGGACAGTTAGTCCCGGTTCCGAACGATTCTCGATTCTCGATGCCCAACCCTAGCGACACCAGCCCAAATTTCTGAGTGGTCAGCGGTGTAATAGAAGCGACATACGGCGAAGCGATGCATTTCTGTTTTTCTCCACATTATTAGACATATTTGGACTGATGCGACGTGTACGGCGGAAAATATGGTATAATGCAAAGATTAATAGTCTCGTTAACAAACCTGTCCATCCTATTTTATCATAATTATGCAAAATCTTTTCTTTTTGAACAATCAGTTACTCGATTACATGCTAAAACATGCAGGTACTGTATACTCTAGATACCGTAATTGCTTTTAACTGAATCACATTCTCAGAATTGAAACATTATTTTAGCAAGCTGTAAGGGTACCAACTAATTTATCTGCTTCTAGCATTTTATCATCAAACCCTTGTGGTTGTGAGCTGTAAAAGAAAACATAAAAAAATGGCTGCTTATTTCAACAGAACCTCATATAATGCAAGTTTATCTGGTTTTATTTTACCAGAAAAAAGGAAAGACGCAATAAAAAATGCAGGTAGATACGTTTCTCCATGAAGTGAGAGTCTTGAAGAACGATTGCAGTTCAGAATGACCTTCTGTCCAGTTCCAATTGCAGTGGAGCCATTGAATCCTCCGACTACAAAACACTTTGTTGCTCATGTTCTGTAAACAATGTGTGATATATTCTATTACGCTGAGCAAATTTTGCAACTTGCTTCTTTCTCAGGGTCTCGATTTATTCAGTGTCTCTGAGGTTCAGAGCTGCCGCTGCCCCAACAGATGACCGCAAAGAAAATTGCACTCTCCATCTCTCTGATAAGACGTGCAGCATCTTTACTGTAACTGTTGGAGCCAAGCAGGCGCAAAAAGGAGAGTCTGCTGTTTTGTCTTTAAAAGAGCTATAGTGTTTTATTTTGTTCTCTGGCTCATTCCAATTAATTTTTAATTGATAGTTCCGATCGTTTAGAGCTAGGTTCTGGGGAAGGATTATGAACAAATACTGTAGTGTCTTACGTGGAGTAGATAACTCAGCATTAGTTTTGGGAAATAACAATTCTGATATCCTGATGCATGCTCAATAATCCAGGCAGAAAAATCTAAAAAAGTTAAGTCTGGTTCTCTGGACATTCAAAAATAAAATAAGTAAAATAAAAATGTCCAGAGGACCAGACTTAACTTTTTTAGAACTTAATTCTGACTTACGTAATGAGCTAACAGCTCCCCTGGACCGGTACATACTAGAAACATACAGGATATGTACCTGGTATGTACCTGGTATGTACCAAACACCTACTTGTTATGTACCAGGTATGGATCTGATACTTACCTGGTATGTGCTGGATATCTACTTGTTATGTACCAGGTACATATCTGGTACTGACCTGGTATGTACCGGATACCTACTTGTTATGTAGGTAGGTATCTGATACATATTGTTATGTACCAGGTAGGTATCCGATAATTACCTGGTATGTGCTGGATACCTACTTGTTATGTACTAGGTAGTTAAGTGATACTTCCCTGGCCTGTACATGATTATCTACTTGTTATGTACCAGGTATGTATCTGATACTTACCTGGTATGTGCTGGATTATCTACTTGTAATGCACCAGGTACATATCTGGTACTGACCTGGTATGTACCGGATACCTACTTGTTAGGTACTAGGTAGGTATCTGATACATATTGTTATGTACCAGGTAGGTATCTGATAATTACCTGGTATGTGCTGGATACCTACTTGTTATGTACTAGGTAGGTATCTGATACTTACCTGGTATGATACCTATTGTTATGTACCAGGTAGGTATCTGATACTTACCTGGTATGATACATATTGTTATGTACCAGGTAGGTATCTGATACTTACCTGGTATGTGCTGGATACCTACTTGTTATGTACCAGGTAGGTAAGTGATACTTCCCTGGGCTGTACAGGATTATCTACTTGTTATGTACCAGGTAGGTAAGTGATACTTACCTGGGATGTAAGGATTATCTACTTGTAATGCACTAGGTACATATCTGGTACTGACCTGGTATGTACCGGATACCTACTTGTTATGTAGGCTACTAGGTAAAAAAAAAAAGGCGTTCAATACAGAAACAACTGGACTTTGTAACAGAAGACGTTTCGCTTCTCATTCAAGAAGCTTTCTCAATTCAAGGAAAGCTTCTTGGATGAGAAGCGAAACGTCTTCTGTTACAAATAAAGTCCAGTTGTTTCTGTATTGAACGCCTTTTTTTATTTTATCATGTCCTGGATGACTGAGAATCTTCACCAGCATGTACTAGGTAGGTATCTGATACTTACCTGGTATGTATTGGATACTTATTATGCACTAGTTACATATCTGGTACTTACCTGGTATGCACTCTTTATTTTCCTGGTAAGTTTTCTGTATGTACCTTGGACAGGGTAACAATTTACTTCATAATACATCCCAGTCCTTGTAGGTACAAGTACATACTAGTGACAATGATGAGTCCAGCTACAGACAGGAGACAGGAGGTGGAACATCTGGAGAGCTGGTGCAAAGAGAATAATCTTCACATGAATGTGAAGAAGACAAAGGAGATGATTGTGGACTTCAGAAGGAACAAACACACCCATGCCCCACTGAACATAGGTGGATCTGCGGTGGAGGTGGTCTCCAGCTACAAATACTTGGGTGTACACTTGAATGATAACCTCAGCTGGAGCAACAACACCACCAGCCTGATCAAGAAAGGTCATCAGAGACTCTACTTCCTCAGACGGCTGAGACGAGCTGGTCTGAGCAGCCCAGTCCTCACCTCCTTCTACAGGTGTGCAGTGGAGAGCATCCTGTGCTCCAGCATCAACGTGTGGCATGGAGGCTGCACAGCTGCAGAAAGAAAAGCTTTGCAGAGAGTGGTGAAGGCTGCACAGAAGTCTGTTGGAGTCAGTCTCCCCACCATCACAGACATTTACACCTCCAGATGCAGGAAAAGAGCCACCTGCATCATGAAAGACCCCACTCATCCAGCACACACACTCTTTGCCCCACTCCCCTCAGGACGGAGGCTGAGAAGCATCAAATGTAGAACCACTAGACTGAGGAACAGCTTCTACCCTGAGGCTGTTAGACTCATGAATAAATAAATAATAAGAATAATCACTGCAAAATATCACATCATGCTGATGCTGGTCTGTTTTCTTGTTGCTGTGTTCATCTGTGACCATCTGCTCATACAGACTCATGTTCGTGCTGCTGTTTATAATGATGTTTTTCTATTACATTAGTGCTTAGTGTATTTCTAGTTGATGTTCCTCCATAGTCAGATCCTAGATGTTATTAATGTTTTTCCTCTCACTTTTTGATGTAGGATGTAACTGGGACCCTGTGTACATAATCTCGTTTTCATCACATGTACCACATGCGGTGCAAATGACAATAAAGACTCTCTGACTCTGACTCTGTATGTACAGGGTAACAAACAAGTCATTTCATAATATGGCTCAGCCCCCATAGGTACCATGGAAGTACTTGTACTTGAAATGTACTAGGTATTTACACAGCACAAACTGGGTTGTTTTATGTGTGCTATTAAGTTTTAAATCAGTTTATGTGAAGGCTAATTAATTATAAAGCAGATAAACAGATCAGTTCTGTTGTCAAGACCAGCTTTTTCCAGCTCCGTCTGCTCTCTAAAGTCAAGTCATTTCTCAGCCGTGGTGATCTGGAGAAGGCCATCCATGCCTTTGTGACCTCCAGACTTGACTATTGTAATGCTTTGTATGTTGGTATTAATCAATCCTCCATCTCCCGTTTACAGCTTGTACAGAACTCTGCCGCGCGCTTTTTGACCAACACACGAAAATATGAACACATCACTCCTGTCCTGTCCTCTCTACACTGGCTCCCGGTTCAGTTCAGGATACAGTTCAAGCTGCTGCTGTTTGTTTTCAAAGCTCTGAATGGACTTGCACCTCTCTACATCTCAGAACTTTTGAAAGTCCATCAGCCCGGCAGAGCTTTACGATCTGCCAGTCAACACCTGCTGGAGGTGCCTCGCTCAAGGTACAAACAATGGGGAGACCGGTCCTTTTCTGTTGCCGGCCCAAAAGCCTGGAACAGTCTCCCCCTTGAGCTGCGTGCCACCTCTGATCTGACTCTGTTCAAAACCAGACTGAAGACCCACTTGTTCAAAAAAGCTTTCAGTGTGTAACTTTTATTACTTTTGGTATTTTAGTATGTAGCATTTTTTTTTCCATTGCCTTCTTTTATTACTGTTGTTTTTTATTCTATTTTCACTGATTTATTGTTCCAGTTTATTCATCTTTTTATCCTGTTAAGCACCTTGGTCAATGCAAGGCATTGTAGGAAGGTGCTATACAAATAAAGTTTATTATTATTATTATTATTATTATTGTTATTATTATTATTTATTATTATTATTATAAAGCTTTCAGTTGCTGGTAAGTCTGTATTACACAGTAAAATAAATATATTCCTCATAGAAGTGTCCCCAGATTGCACCAGCAGTGCTACAGGTAGCTGCTGCTGCCACTATGTGCATTTGGAACAAGTTACCATTGATTTATGTATAAATTAGAATCATTGCACCAAGATACAACGAGAACATGTACGTACAGTCGTCTGAAAGATGGATGTAGTGTACAAAGCTGTTGCTAATTAGCGCGGCCCTGTTATTCTTCAAAATAATATTTTTGCTTAGATGAGAAAAGGGAAGAAAACACGAGGACAGACAGTATAAAAAAGATCTCTCACACCTTGTCCTAGACAAGGCACAATTTGAGGCATCAAAAAATCCTATCACAGCACAGCACATAAATAGATGTGATACATGTACATATAGGAGCAGAGGAGGGCCTGTCTGTCTTCACCGGAGCGTGTTTAAAGTTGCAGTATGTAGCTTTTTTTATAAACATATTTCTTCTCTCAGTCACTATTTTTTGTCAGAGTGATGTTAAACAGGTAATCTTTGAGAAATACTATATTCCTCTGGCGTCTCCCGGTGGTTAAAATAGCATTTATAAAAACCAGAGCGGGCCGTTTTTGACCAGCCAATAAAAACAGAGTTATTTTCATGAACGAGCTTCCCCCGCCCTCCCCCCGCCTCTCCCAGCGGCAGCGCGCAGGCGCAGCAGCCGGGCACGCTCCCGTCTCAAACAGTAGCTGTTTCAAGATGGCGGAGGTGGCGAGAGCTTCGAGTGATCAAAGGATTGCAAAGCGATGCAGAGTTAGCAACTTTCCTGCTTGAAAAGTAAGTGTCTTTGCTTGACTCATGTGATAGCGCAAATGCCATGATATTATCTACAACAGGCTAAAACCGTTTTCCGGCCTACAGCTGACGTGATGCTAATGGCAGCAGCTAACTCATTCAACCTCAGTATTGTTTTGATACGTACATTTAGTTATCCTAACTTATTGTATTGTGGATCAGCATGCAGATATGATGAAAGTACTGTAACTGCGCTGTCTGTGTAAGAGATGCATGATCACAACTAGCAATTAGCATATTGTCTGCAGATCATTTGGTGTTCATAATCTAAAAGTCTGTTAGTTGTACTACACAATATATGTTGTTGATGCATACATCTCAACCTCTTTGGACGTTTACCTGTATAAAGGGCCTCAAAAATTATTAATTTTTGGAATAAAATCTGTAAAACTTGCGGTGGGGTGGACGAGTTTGCTGCGGACATGAGCATGCAGTGAAGCAGGATGAAAGGAGAGCATAAAAAGTTCAAATTTTACTTCTAGCAGCAGAACAGGATGGAAGATGGCTGTTTGATGCTATTTTTTAAATCATCCTACATGCTTTGATATGTTAGATAAATTTGTCATTGTGTGATAAATGTGTTGAAAAGAATATCTGATTATTGTTTGAACTACATTATATGTTTTTATGCAGAGATGATGACTTTGGGGAAGGTCTCAGAAGTGAATTTGGGGAGACTCCCATTCAGGTTTTGGAAACAAGGTAAGTAAGGGGAAACTGTATTTATGTCAAGATTATTTTATGGTTTGCACTGCAACTAATATAACTGTGATCATAATATTATTACACAATTTTACTTCTAGCAGCAGAACAGGATGGAAGATGGCTGTTTGATGCTATTTTTTAAATCATCCTACATGCTTTGATATGTTAGATAAATTTGTCATTGTGTGATAAATGTGTTGAAAAGAATATCTGATTATTGTTTGAACTACATTATATGTTTTTATGCAGAGATGATGACTTTGGGGAAGGTCTCAGAAGTGAATTTGGGGAGACTCCCATTCAGGTTTTGGAAACAAGGTAAGTAAGGGGAAACTGTATTTATGTCAAGATTATTTTATGGTTTGCACTGCAACTAATATAACTGTGATCATAATATTATTACACAATTTTACTTCTAGCAGCAGAACAGGATGGAAGATGGCTGTTTGATGCTATTTTTTAAATCATCCTACATGCTTTGATATGTTAGATAAATTTGTCATTGTGTGATAAATGTGTTGAAAAGAATATCTGATTATTGTTTGAACTACAT
>JBBPBX010056910.1:0-22602 GCA_038048925.1 Garcialebias charrua | reverse complement strand
GAACTCAGCTGCCCGTGTCATCACTCAAACCTCCTACTATGATCACATCACTCCTGTCCTGCAGCAGCTCCACTGGCTCCCGGTTAAATCACGCATCATCTTCAAAATTCTACTCCTCACGTTCAAAGCTATCCACAACCTTGCCCCTCCTTATCTATCTGACCTCCTACAAATCTCCATCCCATCACGCTCTCTCAGATCCTCCTCTTCGCTACATCTCCATGTACCCTCTGCCCGCCTCTCCACCATGGGGAGCAGGGCCTTCACCTGCTCTGCCCCTCACCTCTGGAACGCCCTACCGCCAGACCTTCGAAACACCACCTCCCTTTCTCTGTTCAAGACTGCCCTAAAACCCATCTCTTTAGACTAGCTTATCACTAACTTTACTAAATGTATTTTTATCTTCCATTTTATATCCTTTATGTATTTTATATTTCAATTTGTCGATGATAATGTTTGCTCTGTATTACACTGTGTTGGTTTGTTAAGTGTCCTTGGGTGTCCTGAAAGGCGCTTTTAAATAAAATGATTATTATTATTATTATTATTATTATTATTATTATTATTATTATTATTATTATTATTATTATTATTATTATTATTATGTAATCATGTAAGGTTCTGTTCACTTTTTTCCAAAAAAACTCATTTAATTAAAAACTCTTATAATTAGTTAGTCCAGTTCAGTACAATCAAATTATTTAAATTACATTAAAGGCTTCCCATTTGATTGTAATGTAAGTATATGCAGTCTTAATTTATGTTAATACATTTCAACAATCCTGATGATTTTTCTTTCAATATGAAGATGACACATTGGACAACAGCAACAAAAAAACACACACAAAAAAAAAACACTAAATAAAAACACATTTTTATATCAATTTTACAATGTGCAGTTTTGTGCATTATCATATTTTGTTGCACATAAGACAATGTTTTAATCAGCAAATAAAATCAATCAGTGAAGCTTACTATTTCATTTAAACAGCACTTCCTTTACTGTTTTAATAGAATTCACTGGAATAAAATAAAATCAGAATCTAAGACAACTAAATATTAACGAAACATGTAAGAGCAAAACTGAAATGTTCTATTACTTCCTGTCAGTTTCACATGAAGTGCCACTACCTTTCAGGTTTAGATGACACAACAACAATTTGTCCTCTTTCAAAGTGACATTTGTGAAAAACAAGTGTCCCACCGAAACTGATGGACTTTTCAACTCAACATTATCTGTTTTGTTAAACATTTTCTTCTCTGATGGCTGTCTGATAACCGAATTGTTTTCTTGGATGCTAAAAACATCCAAAACAATTTCTCCTTTGTATTGTCACAAATTCCCAATCTGAGGCTTCACCTGAGGCCATGACCAACTGAAATGTGATCTTAAGGAGGTTATCTGTTTGAGAACAGGTTGGTAAAAATGTTTCTGAACTTTTTTGTTCTTTGCATTTTTTTTCTTCATAGATAGTGACACATGACTTGAAGGTAGATGTCTTTCTAAAAATTGCATCTTTATAAATCTGTTTTTCAACTATGTTAAATGGTAGACAATAATTATGCCTTGTTTGTGTGGTGGTGGTGGTGTTTGTTTCAGTTAAATTACCTAATGAACCACTGAATGATGTCAACGATTGATTTTAAAGTACATGCATGTACTTCAACAACTGATTAAGGTTAATTTGACCAAATTCAATACAGTTATAAAAAACTACTAATGTCAGCCAGCCCAAACTGGCTATAGGTCAGACATTTTTAAGATATTAAGCTACTTATTGATGTGAACATTGTTGGAAGTCATAAAATCTGTCCAGTGGTTCATAAGATATCTCAAAAATAGAAAAACACCAACAGTTAATGCCAAAGATTTCAGACAAAATATCTCAATGTGAATCACTTGGAGGATGTCTGTCAACTACAACCACACCAGATATTAACTCAGTATATTTTAAACTTATGGTGTTACATGGAGTTTGCCATATTGGCCAATTATGCTGTTCTAACAGGTGTGGACCTTGTTGTATGACACTAGTACTGGGTGAAATATATGGAACAAACAAAACAAAACAAAAAAAATCCTGAGACGGGGAAAATTGCAAAACGTAACAACATTCATCATTGAACAAAGAAAATACACAGTTACATCCAGATAAGAGGAGTGTCAGGAGTATAGGACTCATGGTAGAAACTATAAATGTAGAGACAATGATATGCACAAAAAAAGTGCAGGCTGGCACGATGCAGAGAAGGACAAAACCAAGTGGAGGGGCAGAAATTATCACTGTGGCAGGGTTACAAATGATTTACCAATGTGTGGTTAATAGGAATGAAGTAGGGGTGGTCCTGAAAGAAAACTTTGCAAAGAATATAGTTGAGGTGAAAACAGTCTCAGTAAAGTTTATGTATATGATGCGAGAAGTAGAAGGTCAGACGCAGAATGTCAGTGGTTTTGCTCCACAGGTTGAATGTGATGTACCGAGGAAAGAGAAAATCTGAAATGATCTAGACAAAGTAATAAAAAGTATTCTCTGAGAAAGTGGTGATGGAAGCAGACTTGAATGGGCACATTGGTAAAGGAAACAGTGGAGATCAGGACATGATGGGCAGGTCTGGTATCAAGGAAAGCAGCCAGAAAAGACAAATGGTAATGGATTTGGCCAAGAGAGTGTTATTGGTTACACGGAACTTCACCAGATTATCTGAAGGATATTCTCATTCCATACTCATCCACCCGTTCGCTGCGGTCACAGAACAGCAATCTCCTTCACATTCCGAGAACCAAATTAAGGACCATGGGAGACCGGGCTTTCAGTGTGGCTGCCCCCCGCCTGTGGAACTCTCTTCCTGAATGTCTAAGAGCCCCACAGTCTGTGGTTGACTTTAAGAGCGACTTGAAGACCTTTCTTTTCGACCAAGCATACTCTACCTCCTCATGATTCTACTTTTGATCTTAGCTGATATTGTTATTGATTTTAATTGTTTTATTATTTGTTTTATTGTCATTTAATTCTGTTGCTCCTTGTAGCACTTTGAGATTTTCATTAATGAAAAGTGCGTTATAAATTGAATTCATTATTATATTATTATTAATCAACACCTATTTTCAGGAGTACCATTTCAGGAGTAACTTGTGACAAAACGGTAGCAGCAAAGATCAAACAATAAGGTTTACAAGACAGTTATGAGACCAGCTATGGTGTATGGTTTACAGATAGAGACATTAACAACTAAAGTGACAGAGCAGACGATGTTGAGGTTCTCCTTGGTATTGACACATATGGATATGATTAGGAATAAGATAAACAGTGGGACAGCACAGGTTGAACAACTGGGAGATAAAATTAGAGAGGCCACACTGAGATGGTTAGAACATGTCTAGAGAATGAACAGTGGGTACATTGGTAGAGGGATGTTAGAAATGCAGCTGCCAGAAACAAGAACAAACGAAGGCCATGGGGGAGATATATGGATGCAGTTAGAGTGAACAAGGAGATGTAGTGAGGACAGAGGATGCAGAGGACAAAGTTACATGAACAACTATAATCAGCTGTGGTGTCCTCTGAAGAGTGAACTGCAAAAAGAAAAATGAGAACTGTCTCAGCTGCTGCATTTATGGAGGTATGTGTGGCTTTTCAGTTTCCAGTTTCCAGTATCATACTTAATCCAGCATTATGTAACTGGGATCCTGTATACATAATTTTGCTCCATGACATGTACCACATAGGGTGGGATGACAAATAAAGAACATTTAATCCTTGAATTCATGTTGATTTTACATCTGTAAAGATACATCTGTAAAGGGGTTAATGAGGGGGCCAGTTTAATACTGACCTCCTTTTTACCTTAATTTACTTATTCAGATTGAATAGTAATTTCACGGATTCTCTTCTTTTTCAGTTTATTCAATATTTCTGTGATCTTTATGATGGATAAATAAACAGAGCCATTAAGTGACAATGGACACGTTAACTTAGTTTGATATGTCAAAGAGACACTATCATTTATTTAAAATAAATCAACTAAATTAACACCATTACACTTGATTGACATGATTTCACTTTCTTTCAATTCAAATACGTCAGCACACTTAAATTCAACACAACAGACATAAATATTGGATGTTAACATATTTAGTCTGTGGGCTCTTTTAGCTTAAAAATATAGTTTCCAGCTTAGATAGAGAGGGGAAAGAGTAGGAGGAATAAGAGGTTGGAGAGATTAAGTTATTTATCTCGAGTGTAACCAGAGATGACACTTTCCATCCGACTTCGGCTAAATCCCAGGTACGTTTGTAAACCGCTCTTTACCTTTTGACGATGCGTCTGATAAAGATATTGCCAGCCTCCCAGGTGCACAGAGTCCTTCCGGCCCTCGTACGTCTGAACTGGTCGTTTACTTCCAACGTCTCCTCGGATCCGCGTCAGCCGTCAGAAACATGTGGCAGCTTCTGGCTGACTTCAAGACGAGATGTTTCTCAAAGAAAGTTCATTAAGAACTTTGGAGCTTTTGCTCGGGGAACTGGATGGAGGCGTCCATCAGTTCTAGCTGACAAGTTAGTCTTTGGCTCTTGACCAAGCTTGACCAGCTGCAAGGCAGAGAGCTTTCAGGTCTCCGTCCATTCAAACTCTCTGTCCATTCAAAGACTGAAGCGTTTCCGCACAGTTAGAACTTAAAAAGACAGGAACACAGAGAGGAGTTCACTTGCCTTATCATACCCAAGGTTAAAGCCAGAGCAGAGGGAAATGTTTAGGAACAGACAGAGAAAGCTGGAGCCTTGTTCATGAAAAACAACTGATTAAACTGTCTTCTTATTTCTAAACAAAACAGTCGGGTCTCTGTGACCCGATATTTCCCTTTAACACAGCAGTGGACACAGTTTAACTCTCACAGAATAACACAGCTTAAAAAGCACACATCATGAAAATGACAAAAGTTATTCTTTTGATCACATTAGAATAAAATCAAAGATAGAAATAGTCTCTTTTGGTGACTATATTTATCAGATTATAGCTAAATGAATGATTTTGTAGTAAATGTCTTGCTTTACTGAGAGGTCAGTAAAGGTCATCACTGGACAGTTCAAAAGTACACAGGTGTCTTAAAAGTGGACAAGGTCATGTCCACTACATCTCCCCCCTTTTGGAAGCCATCGCCAGTCCTTGGGGATGGGGTCCAACACGAAAGGAAACCTTGAACTGTCTTTGATCTTGAAGTAATCCAGCAAGTGGAAAAGAAAAATCAAAAATTATAATCCCATAAAGTTTTGGAAATTCCATACTGTTCGGAGGTAATCCCATTGCGGTAAGCTTTTAATCCCTTGGAAAACTGAGTCTGTTAACTCTTGGAAAACAAAGTCTGTGATCCTTTGGAAAACAAAGTCTTATAATCCACAGCGGTAATTCCACAGCAGTAATTCCACAACGATTAGTTTTGTTGATTGATCAGCAACAATTGTTTTCATAATCAGCATGTAGAGGGGATCCCTCGATTGACGCAGAGGAGGCGACCCTTGGATGGAGGTTGAAGACCAAGCGTTGGAGCTGCAGGTCCCACATCGAAGGTTGTTGGCTGGTTGGTTTCCAGTCAGTGCCACTCTGGTTCTATGTGTCATGCAATTATGTGGATTTTTAAGGTGGGCTTATGATTGGGATTTTACATTAAGCCTTACCTATATGCACCTGGTATGTAAGCTATCATGGTTTAGAACAGCTACACTTACCAATTAAGGGGTGGATCAATTCTGTAAATTAGATATAGGGATCTATACCTATAAAATTTTGGAGGGCTTCTGTAACGAAGGCCTCTAATTCCAAACTATTCCTCCATTCATTACTTAGTTTAGGTTAAACTAAAATAAAAATGAAATATAGTTTGATCTAAATGTCTGTTGTCTTTTAGACGAACGACGTAGGATTTGGTATTCCTAATAAATTTTGAAGTCTATGGCGAGACTCATCAAAATAAATAGACAATCTAGAATAGAAACGATCGAATCGGTTCAATTTAGAAATTATGAGACCAGTGTAGTTTATTGTACCTTAAGTAGCTTTAAACTACATTGACTCTTCGACGATTGAGATTTAACAAAACGAACTGCATGTTGGCATAGTTAAATCCATATCATTCATTAACCCATGTTAATACAAAACCTTTTTGGCTGGGAGTGTTCAGAACCAAAACAATATCTCAACTAATGACAACAGTAATGACTAAACAACAAGGAAACAACGTTTCACTGCTTCGACACACTCTTGTCGTCAGATTCCAAAGTGCAACACACAAGAAAAACAGGTCTCAACTTTATGACCGAGGTCAAATTAAATCTCGTGGATTTAAAC
The DNA here is from genome assembly GCA_038048925.1 of Garcialebias charrua. Lineage (NCBI taxonomy): Eukaryota > Metazoa > Chordata > Actinopteri > Cyprinodontiformes > Rivulidae > Garcialebias > Garcialebias charrua. The sequence goes on along the minus strand of JBBPBX010056910.1, from coordinate 16,261 downwards.
GGTTGTTAAGGTTAGTTTTTTGTTGTGGGTTTTAGGCTTAGCGTTTCTAAGTTCAAATTGGACAATGCGACTTATAGGGTGGGAAATATGGTAGTTTAAACCTGATTAGTTTATTTACTAACTTGTGTTTGGACGACCTTATTATCCCATGAAGTCGGTGAGTTTGTGAGATCTTTGTCTTTTGTGGAGTCATTGAACGCCTTGTAAGGTTTGATCTGATTTCGATGTACCCATTTAGCAATTGGCTCTTTGCGGCCTTTGCTGATTTTGATTTCGTAGACGACTGAGGACACTTTGTCTGTTATCAGATGAGGTCCAGTCCACCTGGGCATTAGTTTGCGGGCGAGAGTTCCGGTCTCGGACCCTCCTTTCCCGGTTGCTGGGGCGAACGTATAGTACCAGACTCTGTCTCCCACTTGGAGTTCATTGTGAGAGGCCTTCTGGTCGTAGTACGCCTTGCGTCCTTCAGCGGATTTTTCCAGGTTTTTCTGGGCGAAAGCAAAAGTGTTTCTGAGGTGTACATTCGAATCTTTCATGTATTGTTGTGTAGTGTAGGCTGTTGCCATGACGGCGTCACCTGGTTGGTACAACAGGTGTGGAGGGAGAGTCATTTGTCGACCGGTCATCATCTCGAAGGGAGAGATGCCAGTTGATGTGTGTGGAGTGGCTCTTATGGCCATGAGGACCAGAGGAAGTTTCACGTCCCAGTCCTTGTGGTTTGCAGCCACGTATTTCTTCAAAATACTCACCACAGTTCTGTTTGCTCTCTCTACTTGGCCTGAAGCCTGTGGGTGGTAGCCGACATGAAAGTTGGCCTTGACGCCTAGCGTCTTCCACAGTTCTTTCATCACTTCACCTGTGAAGTGTGTACCTTGGTCTGAGTTCACCCGAAGGGGAAGTCCAAACCTTGAGAATATATGATTCATTAACAACATAGCAGTGGTTTGTGCTGTGTCGTTAGGAGCTGGTAGGCATTCTACCCATTTGGTGAATGCACAGGTTACCGTGAGAAAATATTTATTTCCTCTAGAGCTCTTAGTGAGTGGTCCAACCCAGTCGATCTGGAGGTCAGACCATGGGAATGCAATGCCTCTGCTTTGCAGTGGTGCTCTGTGAAGTGGTCTGGTTGGCTGAAACTGGCCACAGACCACGCACCCTTCAATGTAGTCCTTGACATCCTTTTTCATTCCAGGCCAATAGGCAATTTGTTTTAATGCCGTCAGCGTGGCTTTATCTCCTTTGTGTCCTGCGGACGGGAGATCATGGGCATGGACTAACATCACCCCCCTTTGGTCATGGGGAACCACGAACACAGGTGAGGACGTTGGTCCATGAGCGAAAGTTAAGATGCCCTTGATTAGTTTTAGCTGTTTGCGCAGCTGGTAAAGGACTTTAAGGTCTGGATCGGAATCCAGTTCGTCTTTAGACGGAGTGTTTTTGTCTGGATCAGTCAGGTACAGTATCATGGAGTTGATAGCAGGATCCGACTTCTGTAGTTGGATGATGTCTGGGTCAGTCAGTGCAGGTCGTACAGAGACTGCGTTGTCAGCAGGTCTGGCTGCGGCCTGTGCACGTGTGACTGCCATAACTCTGACTGAAGGTTGTGTTGGCAGAGTCTCGATTAACCAGGAGGGGTCGAAGGACCATAGAGGACCTTCGTCGGCTCCTTCTTTGGCTAAGGAGTCTGCAATGTCATTGTAGTGCTTGTCATCGCCTGGGACTCTAGAATGCCCTGGAACTTTCTTCCAGTAGATCTGTAAGTCGTGTGATGTCACCAAGTGATCACACGCTATGAAAAGCTCTTTGTGTTTGACCACTTTTCTGTCGCTTGTTAGGAAACCGTTCTGTTTCCACACAGCGAGGTGACAAGCGAAACTCAAACGAGCATAGTTAGAGTCAGTGCAGATGACTAGCGTCTTGATGGAACGTGCTACTACCATCTGGAGAGCTATTAGGATCATGATCACGACAATCTCAGCGTACCGAGAAGTCTGAGAGCCTGATTTGTAGCTGAAGGTGATCTGCTCTTGGTCTTGGAGGAGGACCCCTCCAACACCTGCCCTACAGATTTTGTCGCGGAGGAACGAAGATCCATCCACGTACAATGTTGTCATATCTTTGCAGATATTGTCATCAAAGAAGTGGTGGTTCGGGTCTTCAGTCACAGGGGTTTTTTCCTCAGCCAACGGCTGGGTCGCTGGTACATCTTGTGTACACTTTTGGCAGAGTGCCAAGTCTGTCCCCAGATGTGACTTCTTGTTTTGACCATAACGTATGTCTAGGTTAAAACTTTGAAGCGCCATGAGCCACGTTGCAACACGTGAGTTTGTCACCACACCATCTCTGATGCGTTCACTGTTAAGAAAAGTCACTGGCTGGTGTTGTGTTTCCACAATGATTTTCTGTCCACCAATGTAGCTGGAGAAATGTTTAACTGCCCACACTGTGGTCAGTAGAGCTTTCTCACAGTCTGAGAATCTCAACTCGGGGCCTGCCATCGTTTTGCTGGCGTAGGCCACTACACGTTTGTCTCTGTCGTGTATTTGGTATAGACCTGCACTTATGCAATGAGCTGAGAAGCCCACTTCCAAGTAAAACTCTTTGTTGTAGTCTGGGTAGGCTAAACATGGGGCTGACTTAATCCTGTTTATAAGAGCGTCCATTGCCTGCTGCTGTTTGTCAGTCCAGACAAATGGGACGTCTTTCTTTAGGAGTTCAGTCAGTGGCTTTGCAAGGTCTGCATAGTTCTCTATGAACTGGTTCGAGTAGTTACACACGCCAAGAAAACTTTGTAGTTCTTTGAGATTGGTGGGGACCTTGAGATTGTCAAGGCCTTGGGCACGAGTTAAGATGCCATGGTTTGGTTTAAGCCGTTCACGCAGTGTATCGGGAAGCTTGTACAGGAACCTCATAGGCTTCGGCCAACGTTTCTCCGTACGTTTACCTCTTTCTGCGTAATTCAGGTGTGTCACAACTGTCGGCGCAGTCGCTGGTGTGTCTGACTGGTCAGACCGCGGTGCGTCACTGTCGTTGTGATGTGTGTCTTCCCACTTCATGACTGAAGAGGTGCTCTTTGAGTCTGTAAGAACTATGTCATCTCTGAGTAGTCCTATACTCAAAAGCTCTTGAACCAAGGTTTCATCGAAAGCTTGGCTGATGGCTGAATTACCTGTCCCAGAGGACAGTACAGCGTCTGTGGTGTGGGATCCTCGGACCTCCACACAGTCTACTACCTGTGGTAGAGAGTGAGAGTACACCCCCCTTTTGTTGGAGGAGGGGTCCTCAAAATCTGTGACACTGAAATCCAAGTGACTGTCAGCATGTCGCGGACTGCCACTTCCAGGACTCACATGTCCTTGAACCAAGGTTTCATCGAAAGCTTGGCTGATAGCTGAATTACCTGTCCCATAGGACAGTACAGCCTCTTCGGTGTAGGATCCTTGGATCTCAACACCTTTCACTACCTGTGGTAGGTAGTGTTCAGTGAGTGCTGACTGTGTCAGCTCGCAGAGGAGGTTCTCTTGTCGGGCCAGAGTCTGGTCCAACTGTTGAGTCTCTACTGTCTCATCTGTAGTTGAAGGTTCACTTACCGGGCTTGTGACCACGGTTGGGGAGTCCCTCGTGGCCACTGCGGTACCTGCGGTTAGGCAGTCTGTACCACAACGAGGAGGCACTTTTATTGGCAGGGGTTTTCTCACTGTTGCCCACATTTTCTGTTGACCATAATCTATAATCGCTTCAAAACGGTTTATAAAGTCTTGGCCAACCAGAAATGGGAATGAGTCAAGTGTGGACACATACACTGGGTGGTGTAGTGTCGTTTTGCCAATCTGCATGTGAACCATAGCTATGGCTGTTAGGGTTGTTCTCGTCTCTGCGAGACCCTGTAGCTCAATAGCACATTCCTCAAAGGGTATTTGCCCGTCAACACCGTTGGCGGCGGTCCTCAGCTCCTCGAACAGCTTGGCCGACATAATAGTTATATCAGAACTGCCATCCAGGAGGGCTTCACGCTCAAGGACACCTTCCAGTGTGATGGGCAGGTAGGCTTTCTTAGCCACCCCCCTTTGCATAAAGTTACACAGAAACCTCACAGGTCTTTGTCCACGTTTCTGTTCACGTGTGACTCTGGCTGTGTAATCTTGTTTACTGTCAGCATCTTGTTGGCTGTCAGCATCATGACCTTCAGGATGTTGTTGTGTGTCAGCAATTGGTTTGCTGTCAACATCCATGGCAATGTCAGAAGTAGTGTGCGCTGAGTTATTTGTGTGCTCTGAGTCTTTGTGAAAGACAGTGCTACACATCGCTCCAGGTTGGTCAATGTTGATAGTGTCATTATCAATGATAATGCCACTCATTGTAACAGGTTGGTCAAGCACAGTAACATTCAAATCTACTGACAAACTACTTACTTCCTCTGTCTCTTCCGAGCATAGAGGTGTTGGGCCATTATTCCGGGACATTCGTGACTCTTTGCCTGTTTCGAACTGTTCAGTTCGAGGCGCGGGAGGTGCAGTTCCAAGGCTCGGGGGTGTCTGTTGGGACAACGCATAGTTACATGAGTATAGGTCCCCATCCTTCAATTTCTTTTGAAGTCCACCCGCCGATTGACCTTGGTTTTCACCCATCTGGTTCGATCTGAACCATTTTGGTTTCTTTCTCCCGCGGATACCCCCACTTTGTGGTTTGTCAGGTTGAAAGGTCTGTTTCTTTTCGCCTTTGTTAGGAGAGGGAGTTGATGAACTTGTCCCTTCTAGCTCCAGCGAGTGGGATTTGACCGCTTCATTCGGGGACACCTGTAAGGGTGTTTTGGCTTGCATGTTAGCTGCAAAGACATCCGCAGCACACTGTACTATTTCATTCAAAGATGTTGCTTCTAAATCACCCCAGGCCAAGTTCCATGGCAACTCGAATCTAACATCAGGGATTAGATTATCCCTGAAAACAGATTTGAAAAGCGTCTGCTCTTCCAGGTCAGGTTCCATCATGTCACCTATATACGCCTTCAAAATTCTGGCAAAGAAAAAATATGGATGTTCATCGTTTCTCTGCAAGACATTTCGGGCAGCTGAGTAGTCACCACACAATGAGAAAGATTTTTCCTCTGTGCAAGGTGCAGGGGGAGCAAGTTCATGGCTCCGGGGTTCCTCTTGGTACCCTCTGATGTATGGGTCTTCTAGAGGCACATACTGTATGAGCCTTGGACGCGTACCGTCTTGAACTTCCATCTTTAACTTGATTTTTTGTGAAAATCAATAAGACAGTTCGAATTTTAATGTGTGCAAATAAATCTTCACTTTTAATGCAGCACTGAGTCAATCAAACTAATCAGCTGTCTGGTTTACGTGTTTCACTGTGGAATAAGTATTTCTATTCATAGGTAACTTCTTCAGGTTTTACCCTCAAATGAATTGTAAAAGTTAAATGCCTTTTTGCAGTGTTAACTTTAAAATATAACTTATTTTTCAACAACAGTTACTAACTAACCCAAGCATGACGTCCGTTTTACTTACTCAAACACTATTTAAAAGATTCGAAATAAATACATTGTTCACACTAAAATGTACCCAGAATGCTGCTCCATTATGCCTTAAAAAGATGTATTGCAGTTTGGCTAAACTGTTTTGCTGTATTTTGACAGTTATCAGGAGTGAAAAATGGATTACCTGTTTATTTTAAATATTTTTTATTTAAAATAAACTGGAGGTGTTTGTGTGCTTAGCATAACATGACAGATGGCATTCCAAATAAAAATCAGTGACTTTTATCAATTTGTTGTCTGTTGACATCCTCAAAGTTGTTCTGCTATCTTTGTTTTGATTTTTTGTGAAAATCAAGTCAGCAGATGCTTTCTGTTTATTTTAAATTTTGTATTTAAAATAAACTGGAGTCATTAATTTTACACAGAAAAACGTTAAAAATGCAATTTTTAACTAAAAGTGTACAGTGTACACCAATTCTGTTTAAAATTCAGAGATGTGAAGAGCTTAATGTGGAAATTCTCTGTTCTCCATCATTTTATTTATTAATTTTATTTAATCTGAAAATCAAATAAAAGATGCTTTTTTGAGTGTTATTTTAAATCTCTTCAGTATTTAAAATGAGCATCAATTGTTCGTCTGTACCTCTGTTATTCAAAAATTCTTTATTTAAAATAAACAGGATTTTTTGTTTGTGTACAGAACAATTTTAAAGCTGGTAATTTTTACCATAAAAAATGCTGACCTTATGAGGTGTTGAGAGAAAACTCATCTATTAACGTCCAGCAGGGGGCAGCGTCGAGTATGTTATCACGAAGCGACTGAGTTTAAATCAGTACATGGAAAGAAAACAACCTATTAGGGTTAGTTTTCAGTAAGAACGTGATAATTGCTCGAACCGCGTTCTTGTCAGAGACAAGTTTATGTTGCTAGACAGGGTTGATGGCTTCAGATGAGTGTTTAAGTGTGTGTTCGTGTGTGAACGAGTGTGAACCAGCGAGTGTGACCTGTCACTCAAAGTGCGGCACCTGGAAGTGACGACAAAAATGGGCGGGCCAACGCAGCGTGCGTAGCGCGTCACCAGCTTCAGTGCTTGCGAGGCGGAGCTCGCTACAACATACGTGGCGTCAACAAATCAATCACAGCGTCAGTAGTTCATTCTACAAGCATACATGGCGACCAATGTCGTGCCGGAAATGACGACAAAGTGGGCTGGTCGCAACGGCGTGCGACGTGATTGACAGCTCACAACAGCGAATCAGCGTTCGCCACAAGAGTGATTGACAGCACACAACAGCGAATCAGCGTTCGCTACAAGAGTGATTCACAGCACACAGCACTCGTATCATCCAATCACAGCTCATAAACGGACATGAGACACGTCTTCTTAACGTTAGCTTGCACAGCAGACCACAACTTTATAGACTCTTAAAACAACTCAAACGCTACAATTTAACTTCCCAAAATTCTGAAACATGCGGCGCGCACATCTAGACAGGCAAACTTAGTTACGCTCAGTAACACAGCACTGCAGCTGTTTGAACAAACACGGACTCACTCGGAGCGCGTTCAGGTCGGTTCCGTCCACTTTAAAGGAGCAGAATTCGGGTTTCAGAACCACTATCCGACAACGTTCTAACATATATGCTGCTTCGACCTTCTTTAAAATGTAAAATACCACAACAGCAATCTTGTAGATGTTAAATTAGCTTTCAGGCTTCTGACTCGGCGGTCAAACAAAGCTTTGTACAGGAGTCCGCGTGAACTGGACCGAACCAGAACCTCCACAGACTACGGCTGACAAAACTTCACCTGAATGCTTCCAACAGCGTCTAACAGAGTTGAAACAATAATAATCTCACAGCTTCAAATGATAAAAACATGCAGAATCTGCCTGCTTTGAACACTTCCAGCCAAAATCATTATCCTCAGAGTTTAAAACTTGGATCCTTTTATGCAAACATGACGTTACAGTTCATGACTGAGACCACAGATTTATCAATAAACTTTTAGAAGCCGATACGAGGCCACCAGATGTAAAGGGGTTAATGAGGGGGTCAGTTTAATACTGACCTCCTTTTTACCTTAATTTACTTATTCAGATTGAATAGTAATTTCACGGATTCTCTTCTTTTTCAGTTTATTCAATATTTCTGTGATCTTTATGATGGATAAATAAACAGAGCCATTAAGTGACAATGGACACGTTAACTTAGTTTGATATGTCAAAGAGACACTATCATTTATTTAAAATAAATCAACTAAATTAACACCATTACACTTGATTGACATGATTTCACTTTCTTTCAATTCAAATACGTCAGCACACTTAAATTCAACACAACAGACATAAATATTGGATGTTAACATATTTAGTCTGTGGGCTCTTTTAGCTTAAAAATATAGTTTCCAGCTTAGATAGAGAGGGGAAAGAGTAGGAGGAATAAGAGGTTGGAGAGATTAAGTTATTTATCTCGAGTGTAACCAGAGATGACACTTTCCATCCGACTTCGGCTAAATCCCAGGTACGTTTGTAAACCGCTCTTTACCTTTTGACGATGCGTCTGATAAAGATATTGCCAGCCTCCCAGGTGCACAGAGTCCTTCCGGCCCTCGTACGTCTGAACTGGTCGTTTACTTCCAACGTCTCCTCGGATCCGCGTCAGCCGTCAGAAACATGTGGCAGCTTCTGGCTGACTTCAAGACGAGATGTTTCTCAAAGAAAGTTCATTAAGAACTTTGGAGCTTTTGCTCGGGGAACTGGATGGAGGCGTCCATCAGTTCTAGCTGACAAGTTAGTCTTTGGCTCTTGACCAAGCTTGACCAGCTGCAAGGCAGAGAGCTTTCAGGTCTCCGTCCATTCAAACTCTCTGTCCATTCAAAGACTGAAGCGTTTCCGCACAGTTAGAACTTAAAAAGACAGGAACACAGAGAGGAGTTCACTTGCCTTATCATACCCAAGGTTAAAGCCAGAGCAGAGGGAAATGTTTAGGAACAGACAGAGAAAGCTGGAGCCTTGTTCATGAAAAACAACTGATTAAACTGTCTTCTTATTTCTAAACAAAACAGTCGGGTCTCTGTGACCCGATATTTCCCTTTAACACAGCAGTGGACACAGTTTAACTCTCACAGAATAACACAGCTTAAAAAGCACACATCATGAAAATGACAAAAGTTATTCTTTTGATCACATTAGAATAAAATCAAAGATAGAAATAGTCTCTTTTGGTGACTATATTTATCAGATTATAGCTAAATGAATGATTTTGTAGTAAATGTCTTGCTTTACTGAGAGGTCAGTAAAGGTCATCACTGGACAGTTCAAAAGTACACAGGTGTCTTAAAAGTGGACAAGGTCATGTCCACTACATGTGGCGGTAAAAAAAAAAACAATTTAGCAAAACAGAAACATCTACAAAAACTAGTTGCAAAGAAATTGTTTTTTTAAAATGGTCTAAAACCTGAGTGTTTGCACAGAAAAAAATGTTGGTGTTTATGTACGCTTTATTTTGCACATTAAACAGTTGTTGGGTCTAAGTACAGATGTTACAATGTGCCCGACATGAGTCTGCATGCAACCATCTTAAGCACAATGTATTCACTTCAGTTTTCAATTTTTAGATGACATTTTAAGTTTATGGTAACCTTTAACCCGAAGGTTTTATACAAATATTAGTTTCCAGTATCATACTTAATCCAGCATTATGTAACTGGGATCCTGTATACATAATTTTGCTCCATGACATGTACCACATAGGGTGGGATGACAAATAAAGAACATTTAATCCTTGAATTCATGTTGATTTTTCATGCATTCTGTGTCTAACAATCAGACACGGGGAGATTTGGGTATGAACAAAAAATAAATAAAGCTGATCATAAAATTGATCATTTTTGTTAGGCAAACTTAACCTTAATTTGTGAGTTCTACTGTTCAGGACTCAGCTCTCTTGAAAGTGTAGGTGTAAAACTCAGTTTCAATGCTCTGTTTGAACAAACCAGATCATGTCCAGTTTTGACACAAAAAAATTAAACTTTAAATTGGTAACAATGGTCACTTTCTTTTTATTTTGTAAAATGTATTGAATGCATATTCCTGGCACTTTTAATCTAAATTAAAAAGTGCAAAAAAATCATAATATAGTATATATAGCCTACAACAAAATTAAAAAAAAATGCAACACTTATAAAAATAGTTGTCAAACATGATTTGAACCTTAACCTTTTGTTACCAAATGTATTTGAAAAATGTATCCAAAAATGTAATGGACATTTGGGTGTGTCTGTTGCTACTATATATGTTTTGAAAAGGAGCTCTGCAGACACAAGGACCCAGCATTCTCTGGGCTGCTCAGACTGCAGTTTAATTACCAGGACAATTATTCCACACAGGCGTTCAGGAGATCATCTCTGATTCTGATAAATCAACATGAAGACACAGTGTTTAATAATTGTTGTCCTGCTGATGGCAGCTTGTCTGCTTGAGCCCTTTGCTGAAGCCAGACGTGGTGGTGGTGGCGGTGATGGTGGTGGTGGTGGTGGTAAGTTGGATTTTTTTTTTCTTTTGTGTTAATCTCTAGTCCATTTTTTTTGTTTATTTTAATAATCTAGAAAGACACCCTCATTAACATTAAGCCACCACTTCTCTAAAACCAGGGAGGTGTCGCGGTTCTTCATCTGGGGACCGTTGCAGATATGACAGGGATTGCTATCGTGGGTATTACTGCTGCCGTGGTCGCTGCTACTACTGTAAGTCGTTCCTATGGAATGTTACAAAATGTAGAAATAAACAACCAGGTTAAGTCAAGATACTGAATGTCCTACAGGTTTAGCTGAATAATGTGAACGTCCTCTGACAAAGCTTCCTTGTGTCATGTCACCATTAATAGGGTTCAGGATGAATCTGATGGGTCCTAGGATGAATTGAAATAGAATTTCTGAAATCACAATTTGGTTTTACAATAAATTCACTTCTAATGTATTTTTGGTGATGGAGATTAGATTTTTACCTACAAGTCATCTCAGAGACAGATGTGTTTCCATCTACTGTTTAGATACATGTTGGAGTGGTATTAGTATAACAATATGGTAGCTATGACTCACGAGATAATTCACTAACAGACAGAGTCAACAGCAACTGTAAATGCCCAAATGTATAAATAATCAAAACAAATATTATACAAAGTACTTTAAGAATGTGTTGGTGATCATACTCAGCTATGGCCACATCAAATGTATCTTCAGTATTTGTAAAACTGGCTGAGTTTGAGTCATTTTCATTTTGGATGAAGTTGCTAAACGGTGGCAGTCATCTTGAATAAGGTTAACTCCAAAACTTTATGAAATGTAGAATTACAGCCAATGATTATTTCATAAATATTTTTAAAAGCTGTAATGGTTCCTGAGAGCCCTTTCCATAAGCAGTGGGAGATAAAAACAGACTCTTCTCAAAACTCACATGTTGTCAGAAAACATTTTTAAAAAATCAGGATTTAATTAAGTAGTCATTAATAAGAATGTTAAATATATTTAGATGAAAAAAATTGTAAAAATTGTTTTCAGAAAATAAAAAACATTCAAAAATCTCAATTTTCTATCTTTTTTCTCAGCATTTCACACAGTTTTTGAACATTCTGAACATAACTTTTTCAACTTTTTCATCACCTAAATATATTTAACTTTCTTATTAATGACTACTTTGTTAAATCCTGATTTTTTTTATAATTAGTCTTAAATATGTGAGTTTTGAGAGGAGTCTGTTTTTATCACCCACTGCCTAAGGGAAGGGGCTGTCAGGAACCACTACATCCATCCATTATCTTTTACCTGCTTCTTCTATTTTGGGTCATGGGGATCGCCAGTGCCCATGTCCAGCAATCACTGTGCGAGGGGTGGGGTACACTCTGGACAGGTCGCAAGTCCATCACAGGAACCACTACAGTTTTTTTTTTTATATTTCTAAAATATTCATTGGATTTACTTCTACAGTTGAGTTTTGGAGTTAACCTCATTCAAACTGACTGCCACAACTAAGCAACTTCATCAAAAACAAAAATGACACAAAGGCAGTCAGTTTTAAAGACACTGAAAATAATTTTTGTGTGGTAATATCTGAGTGATCTTCCACACCATGCAGATTTTGTAAAATATACTGCACTATTAGGTGTAGTCATCAGTGCATGACACCCATACCAGATGAGATTTGAATAAGATGGTAAACGTCCTCATTTACTCTTCGCCTATAGATTCTAAAAGCATGGATTGTTTTTGTTATCTGTTTCAGATGGCCGAGGTGGGTCCTGATTTTGAGGTAGAAGATGGTTTTCCCTCACTGTCATGAATGCTGATGGTGATTGCAGATGCGGCAAGAAGTGTTGGCTGAATAGATGTGACCACACCTACCAGCAACTCTTTTTTGTTTGTTTCTTAAATTACAGACATGTTGAATAAAATATCAGTACAGTACTTTGCTTATGTGTGTGTTTTTGCTTCAGTACCTTTTCTTTCCTATGCTTATTTGTTCATTTATCTTTTAAAGGTATTTTACTATTTTGGAATTTTATTGACAAAATAGTCTGAACATCAAAGTCAAAAAATAATTTGTAGTTAACTACAACAGTTTAATATAGGTTTTGGCTACTTTTTTTGGCATCTTTTGTTTGTTCCCTTCTGCAGCGATTGCCACAGTGTGTAAACAGGAATATGGAAATTGTTTTAAGCCAAAAGCCCTTCATGAATCAACATGGGCTCAAACATGCAGCCCCAGTGTGGCATTGAACCAATGAACATTACAGTTTCTGGCTATGATTTTAGCTAATGTGCAGTAAATGTAGATGTAATTTATGGTGTTATTTTGGTAACGAGTGGAATCAAATTAACACTCTGGACCAAAATGAACGCTATAGAAAACTTTTTACCCATAACCTGGCCATCAGGAACAGGACACTGCCTGCAAATACAACTTGTTACTCGTCCACACCATATATTGTACACTGAAAAATTACCATGAGCATCCCCTAGCAGTGTGGATGAACAACAAACATATCTAACAAAGTTGTGTCATGTCCTCTAAACTGATTTGTCTTTCTTCTTTGAAGGTAGGGGTTGAATGTTGAAAGCCGTCAGTGGGTATGCACCACGGGTTGAACATGATGTAGAGGAGAAAGAGAAAATTTGAAAGCATCTAGATGAAGTAATTGAGAATATTACCAGGGCGGAGAGAATGGTGATCAGAACAGACCTGCATGGACATGTTGGTGAAAGAAAATGAAGACATGGATGCAATGGACAGATTTCGAAACAAGGAAAGGAAGCAGGAATAAGAAATGGTGGTTTATTTTACCAAGAGGATATGTCTATATTCAACACCTATTTTCTAAAGAGGGGTGGTAATGGGGTGATCATTAAGAGTGGAGGCAGGAGTAGACCAGTTGACTATTCTGTGTAGAAGAGGCCTCCTGAGTGAGATTGGGGACTGTTGTAGCAGGGGAGAGCATGGCTGGACAGCATCAGATGGCAGTGTTTAATAAGAAATTTGGTCCATCTAAACACATTTTTAAATTATTTGATTATGGTTGAAAATTGTTAGATTTAAAATATCCAAAATATTATAAATGCCTATTTAATCGAAGTCATAACAATGCCATGCAATTGTTTACCTGAGCAATCACTGTGCGAGGGGTGGGGTACACTCTGGACAGGTCGCAAGTCCATCACAGGAACCACTACAGTTTTTTTTTTTTTATATTTCTAAAATATTCATTGGATTTACTTCTACAGTTGAGTTTTGGAGTTAACCTCATTCAAACTGACTGCCACAACTAAGCAACTTCATCAAAAACAAAAATGACACAAAGGCAGTCAGTTTTAAAGACACTGAAAATAATTTTTGTGTGGTAATATCTGAGTGATCTTCCACACCATGCAGATTTTGTAAAATATACTGCACTATTAGGTGTAGTCATCAGTGCATGACACCCATACCAGATGAGATTTGAATAAGATGGTAAACGTCCTCATTTACTCTTCGCCTATAGATTCTAAAAGCATGGATTGTTTTTGTTATCTGTTTCAGATGGCCGAGGTGGGTCCTGATTTTGAGGTAGAAGATGGTTTTCCCTCACTGTCATGAATGCTGATGGTGATTGCAGATGCGGCAAGAAGTGTTGGCTGAATAGATGTGACCACACCTACCAGCAACTCTTTTTTGTTTGTTTCTTAAATTACAGACATGTTGAATAAAATATCAGTACAGTACTTTGCTTATGTGTGTGTTTTTGCTTCAGTACCTTTTCTTTCCTATGCTTATTTGTTCATTTATCTTTTAAAGGTATTTTACTATTTTGGAATTTTATTGACAAAATAGTCTGAACATCAAAGTCAAAAAATAATTTGTAGTTAACTACAACAGTTTAATATAGGTTTTGGCTACTTTTTTTGGCATCTTTTGTTTGTTCCCTTCTGCAGCGATTGCCACAGTGTGTAAACAGGAATATGGAAATTGTTTTAAGCCAAAAGCCCTTCATGAATCAACATGGGCTCAAACATGCAGCCCCAGTGTGGCATTGAACCAATGAACATTACAGTTTCTGGCTATGATTTTAGCTAATGTGCAGTAAATGTAGATGTAATTTATGGTGTTATTTTGGTAACGAGTGGAATCAAATTAACACTCTGGACCAAAATGAACGCTATAGAAAACTTTTTACCCATAACCTGGCCATCAGGAACAGGACACTGCCTGCAAATACAACTTGTTACTCGTCCACACCATATATTGTACACTGAAAAATTACCATGAGCATCCCCTAGCAGTGTGGATGAACAACAAACATATCTAACAAAGTTGTGTCATGTCCTCTAAACTGATTTGTCTTTCTTCTTTGAAGGTAGGGGTTGAATGTTGAAAGCCGTCAGTGGGTATGCACCACGGGTTGAACATGATGTAGAGGAGAAAGAGAAAATTTGAAAGCATCTAGATGAAGTAATTGAGAATATTACCAGGGCGGAGAGAATGGTGATCAGAACAGACCTGCATGGACATGTTGGTGAAAGAAAATGAAGACATGGATGCAATGGACAGATTTCGAAACAAGGAAAGGAAGCAGGAATAAGAAATGGTGGTTTATTTTACCAAGAGGATATGTCTATATTCAACACCTATTTTCTAAAGAGGGGTGGTAATGGGGTGATCATTAAGAGTGGAGGCAGGAGTAGACCAGTTGACTATTCTGTGTAGAAGAGGCCTCCTGAGTGAGATTGGGGACTGTTGTAGCAGGGGAGAGCATGGCTGGACAGCATCAGATGGCAGTGTTTAATAAGAAATTTGGTCCATCTAAACACATTTTTAAATTATTTGATTATGGTTGAAAATTGTTAGATTTAAAATATCCAAAATAATATAAATGCCTATTTAATCGAAGTCATAACAATGCCATGCAATTGTTTACATTTCATTATTAATGTAATCATGTAAAGTTGTCACGAACCCCAAATGACCGGACCAAAATCACCACAAAAGTTTAGACAATTAAATCAAAGTTTTCTTTTTTTCTTTCTTTGTTCTGCTCTGATTGGCTCTGGTGTCGATCAGGGACCACTGGCTGGAACGAGTCTGTAGGATGAGGAGAACGGTTAGTGGTTTGATGGTGAAAAATAATATTTAACAGTCAATGAGAAGTAACCACTAACCGTCTCAAAGATGGATGGATTTTCAGAGCAGGGAGAAACTCCAGCTGATCAGGTCCAGCGGGGAGAAACTACAGCTGATCAGGTCCAGCGTAGCCTGGCCCTCGCCTGGCCCTCGCCTTCCTGCACAGCTCCGCTCAATTCTTCACTGCACAGTCTGGGATTTCTCCCATAAACAGCGATTTCTCCGGCCGATTTTCGGCCGGACCAATCAGAGAACAGAAGAGGCGGAGTTTTGGACCCTAACCCACGCCCCCACCTGTCCCAGCGAGCAGAGCCCTATAAAAGGCTCTGCCAGCGCTCAGTCAGCGAGCAATGCTCAGTTGCAAAGACTTAATGGGACTGAGTGAAGGTAAATTACTTTTCCAGACACTTGGTTAATTCTTCTTCCTTGTAACTTTTTAAATGGTCTTGATTAATGGTTCTTCAAGCCCGTAGAAGGGCTTTTAAAGTTTTCTTGGGACTTTGGCTGCTTTCCCCCCATTTTTCATTCGGTGTGTCCATTTTCAGAGAAATGTTGTTAATTTTGTTGCCGTTTTCTTAAACCACTTAACTCTGTGAACCATGGTGTCGACACACAAAAGACAATGTTGCTTAAAAAATGATTTCAAACTTAATTTTTAGCTTGTACAAGCTAAAGATCCAGCTACCTACAAAAAGAGTCATTTTATTACTAGCAGCTTGTCCAAAGACCGTTTGATTTATTTTTCTATTCATGAGAAATACCAAAAAAACAGTTTGTATGATATAATTTGTGAATAAGTTTTTATGGTTATTCCCAGAGTTTTTAAATAAAATGTTCACATAAAGTAAAATATGCGGGAGCAGGGGAGCGCAGGGGAGCAGGGGATAGAGAAGGTGTGCCTGTGATCAAAAAGTCACTGGTTCAACTCCCTGGACTAACAACATCAAAATGTTTTTTGAATTTGTCCATCTCTGAGTTGACTCACCCGCAAAAGGATTTGGTTTTAAAAAGTGGTAAGCGCTAATCTAAAAATTAGTTCCGCTATTTCTAAAGCACTAATTAATTTATTTAGGTCCACAATTTCAAAAGCACTAACGTCTTATGAAAATTAGGGGAAGCTAAATTCTAA
>JBBPBX010056909.1:0-22602 GCA_038048925.1 Garcialebias charrua | reverse complement strand
TTTTGTTTTGCTTAAAATTAAACTAAGCATGAATAAGGTAGAAATTAACAAGGGACAGTGTTAAAAGTTGAGTTCAAAACCACAATAAGTCTATAACAACTCTGTCAAAGTTTAACTAATTTCTACTGGACTTCAAGGTGATGTATTGTTGTTTGAGGAAATAATTTGTGCTTTGCTTGAAATCAAACTAAGTGTGAAATTTATATGGTTCCTGAAGTTGAAACTAAGTGTGAAATTTATAAGGTTCCTGAAGTTGAAACACATCTGTACTGAGAGTGTAGCTCAGTATAAGGTAACAGTAATCACAAAGTAATAGTTAAGTTTAAGTAACAAGTTTGAAAGAGTACTTTAATTTGAGTATAGGACTGTTACGACCAGTGGCCTTGTATGTTTTATTTAGTCATTCAGGAGTAAGATCTGCCATAAACTTTGTCATGTGCACTTTAAGCTTGTGTTTTACTTTGAGCATTCCAAACATTTTGTTTGGACGTATAAGGGAGGAGGTGTTACATGCCTGCCAGGCTGTTTGTGTTTTTTCTTTCTCCTGCCCTTGTGTTTGTCTCTTCACAGAGAGTAAGGAAGCTGGTGTCAAGCTGGTGTCAATCTCCTTTGATTAGATCCTCTCCACACATGGGCCAATCACCATCCAAGGAGGCCTTGTATAAGCAGTCCACCTGAGGAACAGAGGCAGTCTCCAGCTGAGTAAAAGAGGAAGTCTCCACCTGAGGAACAGCAGGCAGTCTCTCCACCTGGCTGGCCCAGCTGATGCATGTCTCATTGTTGGTGCTCTGTGTAAAGGTTTGTGGTGGGAGTTAGAGGACTAGGTAAGTTTGGGGTACCCTGTACATTTCCATCACGTAGGTGTTTTTCTGTTAAATACACCAGGTAAGTAGGTGGGTGCCACCCATGTAAGTTTTGGTGAAACTGTTGTTAGATAAGGTTAGCAAGGTTTTTCTTTTCTATTTATTTTATGTAGCTTAGACTATAGTTAGGCCCTGTTTTGTTTTATTGTTTTCTCTGATTTGGCACCACCTAACTGTCCCTTTCTCCCCCACAGTTTGTATGAGACTCCAGGGATTTTTGTGTTGGCTGTAAAATAATTTTGTTTTGCTTAAAATTAAACTAAGCATGAATAAGGTAGAAATTAACAAGGGACAGTGTTAAAAGTTGAGTTCAAAACCACAATAAGTCTATAACAACTCTGTCAAAGTTTAACTAATTTCTACTGGACTTCAAGGTGATGTATTGTTGTTTGAGGAAATAATTTGTGCTTTGCTTGAAATCAAACTAAGTGTGAAATTTATATGGTTCCTGAAGTTGAAACTAAGTGTGAAATTTATAAGGTTCCTGAAGTTGAAACACATCTGTACTGAGAGTGTAGCTCAGTATAAGGTAACAGTAATCACAAAGTAATAGTTAAGTTTAAGTAACAAGTTTGAAAGAGTACTTTAATTTGAGTATAGGACTGTTACGACCAGTGGCCTTGTATGTTTTATTTAGTCATTCAGGAGTAAGATCTGCCATAAACTTTGTCATGTGCACTTTAAGCTTGTGTTTTACTTTGAGCATTCCAAACATTTTGTTTGGACGTATAAGGGAGGAGGTGTTACATGCCTGCCAGGCTGTTTGTGTTTTTTCTTTCTCCTGCCCTTGTGTTTGTCTCTTCACAGAGAGTAAGGAAGCTGGTGTCAAGCTGGTGTCAATCTCCTTTGATTAGATCCTCTCCACACATGGGCCAATCACCATCCAAGGAGGCCTTGTATAAGCAGTCCACCTGAGGAACAGAGGCAGTCTCCAGCTGAGTAAAAGAGGAAGTCTCCACCTGAGGAACAGCAGGCAGTCTCTCCACCTGGCTGGCCCAGCTGATGCATGTCTCATTGTTGGTGCTCTGTGTAAAGGTTTGTGGTGGGAGTTAGAGGACTAGGTAAGTTTGGGGTACCCTGTACATTTCCATCACGTAGGTGTTTTTCTGTTAAATACACCAGGTAAGTAGGTGGGTGCCACCCATGTAAGTTTTGGTGAAACTGTTGTTAGATAAGGTTAGCAAGGTTTTTCTTTTCTATTTATTTTATGTAGCTTAGACTATAGTTAGGCCCTGTATTGTTTTATTGTTTTCTCTGATTTGGCACCACCTAACTGTCCCTTTTTCCCCCACAGTTTGTATGAGACTCCAGGGATTTTTTTTTGTGTTGGCTGTAAAATAAATCCCTTGTTTTATAACATTCACTTGGACTCTTGGATTTTTGTGGTTGTCATGTTACTCCCCTTCTCCTCACAAAGGGGGGGGCGTAACAAGGACATTGAGTGAAATCTATCCAGACTCACAAGATGACTGACAAGGATCATAAAGAGATCCATGCTGTATCACATACTGAAGTAGAAGAAAATGTTAATGAGCAAATCCCGGACACACAGACTGTTCGTAGGAGTGAAAGGCTAAGAACATTAACAGAAGGAGGCAAAGAGCTTCAAGAGGAGAAACTCAGGAGCCTTCAAAACAGATACGTAGTCATCTTTGGAAAATGGAAATGTGAAGTAAAACTGATCAAAGCAACACTAAGTAGGAAAGCTTCTGACAGTGAATTAAAGGAGCTGATTAAAGACCTAAACGCCACCTGCACAAACGTAAAAACTATCTACGAACAAATACGACAAATACAACCTCCTGATGCAGACGCAAGATGTAAAGTTGATGTATGTACTTCACTTTCTACATACATTGTCAAAAGAGCTGAAAACCAGCTACGGGGAGACCTCGTAGAAAGCGAAGAAGATCCGTGGCCAGATGTAGGGTCATGCCTAGGATCTGAAAGCATCACGTCAAGGTCAAGATCACAAAGGTCTAAAGGTAGTTCCTTCCAATCATGCTCACAACTAAGCAAGAAACTGGAAGCAGAGGCAGCTGCATCCAAGGAAGTGTTAGCAGTAATGGAGGAGCAAGAAAGAGTAACAGCTGAACTACAAAGGCTAGAACGTCAGAAGCTCGAAAGACAGCTCGAAGAAAGGCAAGCCGAGCTCGAAAGACAACGAGTAATTGACCAGCAAAATCTTGAAAGACAACGAGTAATTGACCAACAAAATCTTGAAGAAAAACAATTAATGGAAGAGCAACGCAGAAAAATTGCACGCTTGGAAGAAGTTAAAAAACTGAATGCAGCAAAGGCTAGAGCAAAAGTTTATGATGAAGGTGAAAGTATTTCTGAAGGTCAGAGTTTACTAAGCAGTATTAAAATAGACAATGAAATTCAAGCAATCCCTATCATAACACACGTTCCCTTTCAAGCTCCAAGTTTGACCCAAGCCCACAATGCTACGAGCCTTAGATATACACCACACATTCCTGTGATCGTAAACCAATCTCAACCAAATCCTAGAGACCAACCTAAGGTCACCACATGCCAAACATTCAAAGCATCAAGCCCACCATGCATCCCACAAGTCGCACAAGCTCCCCTTGGACATACACCACACATTCCTGTGATCGTAAACCAATCTCAACCAAATCCTAGAGACCTAAGGTCACCACATGCCAAACATTCAAAGCATCAAGCTCACCATGCATCCCACAAGCCACACAAGCTCCCTTCAGGCCTGTGTTACACATTCCTAAAGTCTTAAACCAAGCTCAACCAGATCCTGGTGAACAAGCTGAGGCCACCACAAGCCAAACACTTAAAGCATCAAGCCCACCATTCACCCCACAAGCCACACAAGCTCCCTTCAGGCCTGTGTTACACATTCCTACAGTCTTAAACCAAGCTCAACCAGATCCTGGTGAACAATCTGAGGCCACCACAAACCAAACACTCCAAGCGTCAAGCCCGCCATTCATCCCTCTAGCCACACAAGTCTCATCGGTTGCAATTCAACAACAGCTAAATTACGAGCTAGTTAGCATACTAGCAGAAGCAATAAATGCTAATCGCCTTCCAACTCCAGAACCTGCATTGTTTACTGGCGACCCTTTAAAGTTTAAAGACTGGCAGTTGTCATTTGAAATCCTGATAGAAAGAAAAAACATTCCAAAGAACGAGAAACTTTATTATCTCAAAAGGTACCTCGGTGGACCAGCAAAGAGAGCAGTTGAAGACCTTCTCTTAGTAGGCACAGATGACGCATATGATTCAGCTTGGAAGGTGCTAGAAAAGCGTTTTGGAAGTCCATTCACCATAGGAAAATGTTTCAGAGACAAACTTAACAATTGGCCAAAAATTAACGCCAAGGATGGAAATGAGTTGAGAGAGTTTGCTGACTTCCTTAAGACTTGCGAAGCTGCAATGTCACACGTAACAGCATTGGAGGTTCTCAATGACTGTATGGAAATTCAGAAACTTTTGCTAAAACTTCCAGAGTGGCTAACCACAAGATGGAGCCGGACAGATACGGAAATAACAAGAAGGGCTGGTAATGAAAGGTACCCATCCTTTCACATGTTTGTTTATTTTATATCCACTGAAGCCAACATAGCTTGTGATCCCATAGCCTCTGTACAAGCTCTAAAAGGTTTGGAAATGAGTGAACCCAAACACTCAAGAAGCCAAGTCATTCAAGCAAGAACATTAGCAACAGACTCAAGCCACACACATACTATAACCTGTCTTTTCTGCAAAGGAAATGGTCACACACTTGATAAATGTTTCAAGTTCACGGAAAACCCTGTCCAAGACCGTATCAAGTTTGCACAAGCAGAAAGGCTGTGTTTTGGATGTTTAAAGAGAGGACATCATTCGAAGGAGTGTGATACCAGGAGCACATGCGAAAAATGTCAAAGAAAACATCCTACATGTTTACACGACGACAAGTTCGTTGAACGTAAAAGGGTAATATCTGCAACGAACGATAACACCCAAGACGAAGAAGCCAACACTAAAGAAGAAGCTGAGCCAGCGATCTCTAATAGAGTAACCCGATCAACTTCAGGTACATTAACGTCCTCTATAGTACCTGTCTGGGTTTCATCAAAAATTCACCCAAACAAAGAAGTTTTAGTATATGCCCTCCTCGACTCACAAAGTGATACATCCTTCATCTTGGATGAAGTAGCTCAAGATCTTGACACGGATAAAGGTAAAGTCAATCTGCGACTGTCAACTATGTCCGCCAAGTCAACAGTAATACCATGTGATAAGCTGGTAAACCTTCAAGTCAGAGGATATAAGCATGAAAAGAGAATCACATTGCCACCAGTCTACACAAGAGAGTTCATCCCTGTTAATAGATCACATATCCCAACGTCTGAAACCGCCTTAAAGTGGCCACATCTCGAAAGGTTGGCGGATAAGATACCTCCGATGCTCGAATGTAAGGTTGGTCTCCTTATTGGCTACAACTGTCAACAAGCCCTCTTACCACGAGAAGTTCTTGCAGGCAGTGAGAACCAACCTTATGCACAGTTAACCGACCTTGGCTGGAGCATAGTTGGTGGCTCATCTCAAGTTCAAAATCATAAAGACGTCATCAGCACAAGTCACAGAATCATTGTTCGCGAAGAAACCCCTGTGTCACAATCAGCAGTTGAACCCAAACAACATGTGCACTTTGTATGCAACACCCAAGTAAAGGAAGTCAGTTCAATTGATGTGATTAAGACTTTAGAACCAGATTTTCTTAAGCACGCAACAGACAACCACTCAGTCTCACAGGAAGACATGCTCAGGTCAAAGGTGACCAAAGGCATAGTGCGGGAAAAAAAGTGGCACTGCAAACTCCCATTACCATCCAAACAGATTTTCAACTCAGTGAAGATCGTACACCAACAGCACAGTCAAAGGACGTGAATCCAGTTCTAGAGCGTTTAAAGAAGTTCTCTGATTGGTCGAGAGCTGTAAAGGCTATTGCTAGACTCAAGCGGTTCATCAAAGAGTTTAAGGGTGTTCAACAAAGAACAAACCAAGTAACAGATCTTGAAGAGAGAAGAGACACAGAAATGTTCATTATCAAGCTAGCGCAAAGAAAGGCTTTTATTAAAGAAATACAGAAAATTAGATCTCAGAAAGAAATGTATCTGAGCAAGCATAACAAACTAAAGCAGCTAAATGCTTTCTTGGATAAGTCCAATGTTCTCAGGGTGGGAGGAAGGTTGTCCCGATCAGCCTTACATCATATCAAGCACCCCGCAATTCTTCCCAAGAAATCTCATGTGTCAGCCCTCCTCATCAAACACTACCATGAACGTGTACATCACCAAGGAAGAGGCGTGACTATGAATGAACTGCGTGTAAATGGCATATAGATTCTAGGATGTAGAACTATGGTCTCTTCGCACATCTACGACTGTAGCGAGTGTAGAGGATACAGAAAGGCCACAAACCTCCAAAGGCGACAGAAATGGCAGAAAGTTTCATGGAACCCGCAAGCGAACGGAAACTAGCTTTAGTAGAAGAGACTTTAGAAGGTCATTAGGTTCAAAAGGTTAAATCAAAGACTAGAAAGGCCTATTCACAAGGTAGTGACCTTACTTGAGACTGACACACACAGTAAAATAGACTAAGACCGACACTCATTAAAATCACATTGATAGCCAATTGGTGATTTAGGTGGGAGTGTAAGTGTCGCTGAAAATGATTTATGCATTAAAAGGGGAATTAATATTAGTTTTTTAGTAGTTAGAATATTTTGGGTTTAATTTGTTTTGCTCATACTTTGAGAATGTGATATTTTGTACAAGATGCATTTATTCTGTAAGTGAAGGATTATTTTGTTAGTACCGTTATCGCGAGATTTGTGTGAACGAAGAGAGTGATGAGATCACGGTACTAGACACGCCCCCCACATACACACACTCACCCGGAGACACGAGACGCACACACATACACTCACCTGGAGAAGCGCGACGCGCAACCAGCAGCTTAAACTGTTCACTAACTTAAAAGGTATTTATAACTGTCGTAATACATCGTACATCCGTCAGTCATGATGTTCTAATATTTTATACGTTTATTTAGAATGCATAAGATGAGAAACGCTTGCTTAGGACTTCTTTAACTTCTTTAATGACGAACGGCCACGAGGTACCGTATTTCTTTTGTTAAAGCATTACTCATTGCTCAGTGCTGTACCTAAAGCTTTTGTTTTATTTCTGTACTTTGTCTTATTTCTGTAGTTTTTTACGGCATTAATAAAAGGCGCCCGTATGAACAAAGAAGTCGTGCTCTGTCGTCATTGAGAACGCCACATCCAGACTTCTGTGGTTTAGAGTCAAGACCTTGGGGATATATGCGGGATTAGGGTGACCTTTGACCCGTCAGGGGCGAACCTGGTACACATTGGGTGTACGGACAAGGCATGGAGGTCACCCATACGTTTTGCCAAGCAAAGAGCCAGGAGAAGAGTGGTCTTATAAAATAATAAATCTATCTTAATGTCGCTCAGTGATTCGAATGGGGGATCACAGAGAGCCCCCAAGACCAGACTAAGATCCCATCCAGGAGACAAGATCCTACTGGAGGGTCTCTTTCTCAGCACGCCCTTCATAAATCTTATTATGAGCGGATGCGCCAGGCGTCCTACTCCCCCAGCCTTCGTGACAGGCCAAAATTACTGATAGGAACAGCTTAATTGATGAAAAAGAATGGCCTTTCTCCAGCAAGTCCTGAAGAAAGGTGAGGAGCTGAGCCAGGTCACATGAATAAGAAATTATATTTATTTCTGTGCACCAGGCTTCAAAAATACGCCACTTCCGGGCGTAAAGAGACTGAGTTGACCCAGCTCGTGCATTTTGAATGGTATTTACCACATTCTCTGGCAGGCCTGAGGCCACCAGCTTGTCCCTTTCCGCCACCAAACTGAAATTTGCCACAGCTCTCAGCCTAAGTGGCGAGATTGCTCCTTCTGGTGACGTGGAGGGTCCCTGTAGAGGAGCAGGTGGTAGAACCAGCTCTCCCTCAAGGGCCCTAATTTCTGTGGTCCCTTGAAGGTCAATCACGTTAGGGAGAGGACCTTCCTGCAGAGGTACCGCCCTACTGCTCTGATCCAGAGTGTTTGGGAGCAGAGGCAATCTGTTGTCATTATTAGACAAAAGCGGGACAGAATGTCTGTTTTTCCTCTTTTTGTTGGGTGTCATGGATCGGAGGGGATGCAAGTTTTGTAAACGAGCAGATCTCCTGGTCCCAGCCCGTTTCCTGGTTGGGCCTGATTTACTGGTCTCCGGCCTTAAAAGGGTCCTGGAGCCTGACAAACCACCGGTGGGCTGTGTTTCACCCGGTGGGGGTACGTAGTTTAAGAGCAGAACTGAGTCAGCACATTGAGCATAGTCACGTGCTGCAAGATCATTGCTTGAGCATTGCGTGTCACCTACCACGGATAAGGGGGCAGCTTCAGCATGAGAATGTGGAGATGGTCCTTTGTGCTGAGCAGACTTTATATTGGTTGGTGACAGAGAGCTCAGTCCTCTTCGATTAAAAGGAAGAGGAGTCTGATTCAGCCCTGGCTTGTTTACACACACTGCAGTTTCATCACAACTGCCGTTGTGAATGTGTGAAGCTGGTGTTAGCCTGCGGGCTTCTGCCGTGGCCCCCCTGTCCTTACTGGGAACCATTGAATAGGTGGCCAGGAAGGTGGGTCATCAGATTCTGTCGGCGCGCACCCCTGGAGCGCGGATGTGTCACGGATTTGTTTGGTTTGTGTATTGTCCGCCCCGTGGTTTACAACGGAGCGGGGGCCGGAGCACGTGACCCCTCTCACCTGTCTCTGTGAGGAGTGTCTGGCCTGTTTGCAGGCGCCTCTGGGCCTGTCTGTTGCAGACAGAACCAAGGCACCCTGCTAGGGTTTTATTGATTAGGCTAACACCCCGTGAGCCGTGAGGGAGGGGGGGGGTTGACTCCTCCCTTTATGTCAGCTGGCAGGACAGAGGGACCGGTTCTGCTGATGTTATTGTTTTTTTGTTTTTTTTGTGAGTCAAGAAAACAGAGAGGGGATGTTTTTTGAGCTTTATTTGTGCTTATGTGTAACGACATATTTGACTTTATGTCACTCACAGCAGAAGGAACATGATTTGTGTCTGAAACAAAGTCACCAGCTTTTTGTACCGTGCTACAAACAAAGTCTGGACGTGAAAATATAATTTCCCGTACCACGTGGGCGGGTGATTGTGTAAAGTCAAGAAGTGGTCCTGGTTCATCAGGCATGCTTCTGTTTGGTGTCCCGATTCGCCGAGAAGGTTCTGTACCGGTCCGCCTGGCGGGGAACCAATCTGTTCTTACTCCAGGCGTGTTCGATTCGAGGTGAGCCCGACGGTGGTCTCTGCCAGTGCTCGGCCTCGTACTCCGGCAGCTTTTGCGGTGGGGTACATGTGGCTGAATGGTGTTGAGGCTGCGGTGCTCTGCTCCCAGCTGACTCCTTGGGGAGGGGGGGGGTTCTTCTGGGGATGCCCACTCGGAGAGCTTCAGCCTGTTTGCGCCTCTGGTCCAGCCTGGTCTGAATTCGATCCAGCGCTTTTCCAAAAAGTCCCATCGGTTCTATCGAATGTTGGAGAAAAGGAACTTTCTGTCCCTCCGGGTGGTCAGTTTAGGTCATCCACAGATGGTGTATTGCGATGACCACCTCAGCCATTCCTCTGCCTTGTGCAACAGCTGCTGTCCCCATCATGCGGAGCACAAAGTCTGTTGTCCTGCGGGCTTCATCCAGTAGCTCTGCGGAATTTATTTCAAATCTTTTAAAAAGCATTTGAGTAAGTAAAACAGAAATCATGCTTGGGTTGGTCAGTAACTGTTGTTAAAAAATAAGTTCTATTTAAAGTTAACACTACAAGAGTGCATTTAACTTTTTCAAGTTCATTAAGGGTAAAGCATGGAAGGAAGGTACCTATGAATAATGATAATTATTACACAGTGAAACACTTAAACCAGATAGCTGGTTGGTTTGATTGACTCACCGTTAAACTGAAAGAAAAGATTTATCTGCACACATTAAATTAAGAACCGTCTTATTGATTTTTCACAAAAATCAAAACAAAGATGGAAGTTCAAAAAAGGTGCGCGTCCAAGGTTTAGAAAGTATGGTCAGTTGACTCATACAACAAAGGATCCCAACAGGAACCCCAGAGCCAAGGACCTGCTCCCCTTGCACCTCGTACAGAGAGAGAATCTGTCTCAAAGCATGGTGGCTACTCAGCTGCAGAGAATGTCTTTAAAAAATCAGGTAAACTTCCAAAAATTATTAAGTATGAGGTTCCTATATCCATTGAACAATGGGCGGTCCCAGCAGGTACCCCCAAACCAAGGATCTGCTTCTCTTGCACATCGAACAGAACAGTCCGAAATGGCAGAAACTCCCACTAAGCATGGTGGATGCCTAGCTGCAAAGCACATCTTACAGGAGAAAGATGAACACCAACTACTGTTTTATAATAGAATTTTGAAAGCATATGTTGGTGATCGAAATGAACCAGAAATGCAGGAAGAGGAACATTTTAAACTTCTTTTCAGCTTCAATCTCCACCTTACGCTGAGAAAAAGTTTACGCCCCACGTGTTATTACAAAAACACCATTGGTGAAATAAAAGAGTGTGCTATAAATGCTTTTGAAGCTCACATGCAAAGCAAAACACCCTTAGAGGTGTACCCAGGTCAAATGGTCAAACCCTAGTCGCTAAAAATAGAAGAGGTTCCCTCTCCTACGGAAAGCGAGCATAAACAAGATTTTCAAACCAACAAACAATGAAATGTTGGTGCCAACTGGAACAGTGACTCAAAGTGGTTTAAACGGAGCTCTGCTCCTGTAGCTACTCAGATTAAAAAATCTGAGACAAGCACAATACCACAAAAGGGAGATGTCCACTCTACGGAAAACCCAAAGAGGTTTGTTCAGAGCCAAGGACCTGCTCCTCCTCCTGCACCTCAAATGCAACAGTTTGAGACATGTAAGGAGTCACAAATGCTCCAGAAAAAAGGTACAACACCTCAGCGCTCGGAAGAGACAGAGGAAGTAAGTAGTTTGTTAGAAGATTTGAAGGTTACAGAGGATGACCAACCTGAGATGATGAGTGGCATCATCATTGATAATGACACAAGCATCATTGTCCAACCTGGTGGAGCGATGTACAGCACTGTCTTTCACAAAAACTCAGAGCACATAGCTATCAACAATAATAACTTTGAGGACAATAACAACAACATTGCCAAAGAAGCTACCAGCGAACGAAATGCTGACAGTCAACAAGATCCTGAAGGTCATGACACTGTCTGTCTAACAGATGGTACCGCAGAAGGCACGGATGACTCGCCAACCGAGATCACAAGCCCGGTAAGTGAACCTTCAAATACAGGTGAGGCAGAAGAGACCTATCAGTTGGACCCAACCCTGGCCCAACATGAGAACCTCCTCTGCGAGCTAAAACAATCAGCACTCACTGACCAATACCTACCACAGGTAGAAGAAGGTGTGGAGATCAAAGGTGTCCACACTGAAGACGTTTGTACTGTCCTCTGGGACGGATAATTCGGCAATCAACCAAGCTTTCGATGAAACCTTGGTTCAAGAGCATTTGAGTCTAGAACTAATCAGAAATGACATGGTTTCTACAGACTCAAAGAGCCCATCTTCAGTCAAGAAGTGGGAGAACACACACAACGACAGTGACCTGTCGCAGTCTGGACAATCAGACACACTTGCGACTATGCCGACAGTTGTGACACACCTGAATTACACAGAGAGAGGTAAACGAGAGAAGAAACGTTGGCCTAAACCTATAAGGTTCCTGTGTACGGTTCCCGATAAGCTACGCCAACAGCTTAGACTAAACAAAGGCATCCTAACTCGTGCCCATGGACGGACGTCCTCACCTGTGTACGTGGTCCCCCATGACCACAGGGGGGTGATGTTAGGTCATGCCCTTGACAAAGACAAAGATTTCAATAACCCCACAAATGACAAAGATCTCGCAAACTCACAGACTTCATGGGAAATAAGGTCGTCCAAGCACAAGATAGTAAATAAACTAAACAGTTTAAACTATATTAGTTGCGAAAAGAAACCGTTCCAACTAGAACTTAGAAACGCTAAGTCTAAAACCCACAACAAAAAACTAACCTTAACAACCGTTTAAATCTGTAGGATTTAATTGACATCGGTTATAAAGCTAAGACCTGTTTTTCTTGTGTGTGACACGTTGGAATCTGACGACAGAGTGAGTTGAAGCAGGTGAGATGTTGTTTTCTAATAGCTTAATTGCTACTTTTGTTGTTATTGAAGTTTGGTATTGATTTCTGAACACTCACAGCCAAAAGAGGTTTTGTATTAATGTTAGTTAAATACTTAAATGGATTTAACTATGCCAACATGCAGTTTCATTTTGTTAAAAACCTTGATAATTGAAGAGTCATTGTAAGATTAATGCTACTTAAGGTACTATAATCTACACTGATCTCACAATCATTTAAGTAGAATCGATTCGATCGTTTCTTTTCTAGATTATCTAATCATTTTTGATGAGTTTCGTCATAGACTTCAAAATTTATAGGGAATACCAAATCTTGCGTCGTTCGTCTAAAAGGACAACAGACATTTAGATCATACTATATTTTCTTTTCTATTTTAGTTTAACTTAAACTAAATTATGAATGGAGGAATAGTTTGGAAGAAGAGGCCTTCGTTACAGAAGCCCTCCTGAACCTTCTATAGGTATAGATCCCTATATATGATTTTTACAGCATTGATCCACCCCTTAATTGGTAATTGTAGCTGATCTAAACCATGATAGCTTACATACCAGGTGCATATAGGTAAGGCTTAATGTAAAATCCCAATCATAAGCCCACCTAAAAGCACATAATTGCATGACACAAAGAACCAGAGTGGCACGGACTGGAAACCAGTCAGCCTACAACCTTCGATGTGGGGACCTGCTACTCCAACATTGATCTTCAACCTTCATCCAAGGGTCGCCTCCTCTGCGTCAATTGAGGGATCCCCTCTACATGCTGATTAAAGCAATTGTTGCTGATGAAATCAACAACTCTAATCGACATGGAACTACCGCTGTGGAATTACCGCTGTGGACTATAAGACTTTGTTTTCCAAAGGATTAAAAGCTTTCCTCTATGGGATCACCTACGAACAGTATGTAATTTCCAAAAACATTATGGGATTATATTTTTTGAATCTTTCCACTTGCTGGATTACATCAAGATCAGAGACATTTGGTGGTATCTTTTCGTGTTGGACCTCACCCCCGTGGACAGGCGATGAGTTCAAAAAGGGGGGACTGTAGTGATACAACCTTGACCTTTGAAACACTTCTTTGATCGCTCTCAGTAGTGAACTTTTTGGGAGTTATTCCTGAAGGGACAATAATACTTTTATTACTTTAAATTTGAACCAAACAGTACAAATTAAGTCATCCAGAGACTTGTTTTAATTTTTGTTAATTAAAATGTCATCAAATTAATAACCTTGTTATTTGAACATTATTGAACTCAATGTTTGATATTCAAAGACTATTTAATTCAAACTGGACATTTTCTCAAAATGTTGTGCACGAAGGATTTCTCCTCTCGAACTTGCATGTGAAGATAAAAGGAACACTTTATCTCATTCATTTAGTTTGAAAACAGGACAACAAGAGACATTTTGTTTTTGTCCTTAAGAGTCAGAGTCAGAGTCAGAGAGAATTTATTGTCATTTGCACCGCATGTAGTACATGTGTTGAAAACGAGATTATGTACACAGGGTCCCAGTTACATCCAACAACAAATGCAAGAGAAAAACAATAATAACATCTAGGATTAACTAAGAGAGACATCACATCAGCTAGTAATACACTAAGCCCTAATGTAGTAGAAAAACATCATTATAAACAGCAGCACGAACATGAGCAGATGGTCACAGATGAACGCAGCAACAAGAAACAGATCAGTATCAGTATGATGTGACATTTTGCAGTGTTTATTCTTATTATTAGTGTTAACTCAACACGTGAACTCTCCCACGCTGCAGCGTGGACATTTGTTGGACCTTGTTTTAACATGTGATGTGACCGTTTCAAACCTTGAAATAGGAGACAATGCATTCTCAGATCATAGGCCAGTGAATTTTCAGGTCACCATCCCCCATGTAACACCTAAAACATGCATTCCTGCACGTAAAGGCAGGAATGTTAACCATTTAACTGCCGCACGTTTCACTGAGGTCTACAACAATGACATGTTAATTCAGCCCCCGGGGTTCCTCTCCAGCACTGAGGAGCTGACAAACCAGTTTGACTCTGTTTGTTTAAAGGCTTTGGACCAAGTGGCGCCTATTAAATCTAGGAGACCAAAACTCAGGGCTGAACCGTGGCTGAACGACACGACCAGAGCTGTTAGGCAGCAATGCCGAAAGGTGGAGAGGAAGTGGAAAAAAGACAGTCTGCAGGTCTCTTTTGAGATGGTAAAAGAGAGCTGGCGCCGATATCAGAAAGCAGTGAAAACTGCTAAATCACAATACTTCTCTGATATCATTGCTGCAAATTCACGTAACCCTCGAGTTCTGTTCTCCACCCTAAACTCTGTTCTCCACCTCACTGAACAATCACCCATGGAAGCCTCGACTGAGCTGTGCGAGAACTTCCAACATTTCTTTTTAGATAAAATCGCAACCACCAGGGCTCTCATTTCTCCCCCATCTCACGATCCATCCATCCCACCTCAATCTGTTGCTGTGTTTGAACATTTTGAACCAGTCTCTCTGTCCTCTCTAGAGCAGGTCATGTGCAGCATGAAACCATCTGGCTCCCCCTTCGATGTGGTCCCTCCTCGGCTTCTAAAGGAGGTTTTTCACACTCTAGGTCCCTCCATTCTCTCGATTGTAAATAGCAGTCTATCTTCGGGTGTGGTGCCAAAATCATTAAAACATGCTGCTGTTCAACCCCTCCTGAAAAAACCAAACCTCGACCCGTCAGTATTATCCAATTTCAGGCCTGTCTCCAGACTCCCATTTGTTTCTAAACTTCTAGAGAAAATAGTTGAGTCCCAACTAAAGTGCTTCCTGGAGGATCACGCTATCCCCGAGCTATTCCAGTCTGGCTTCAAATCCCTCCACAGCACTGAGACTGCCCTACTGAAGGTTTTTAACGACATCTTTCTATCCACAGATACTGGTGACTCTGTGCTGCTTGTCCTATTGGACCTCACATCCGCTTTCGACACCATCGACCATGAGATCCTCATTGCTAGGTTGGAGCAGTGGGTGGGCATCTCAGGATCAGCCCTAAACTGGTTCAGATCCTACCTCTCTGACAGGTCTTTTTGTGTGTCCATCAATGATTTTACTTCTGCAGTGGCGGCTCTTAAATGGGGGGTTCCGCAGGGGTCCATCCTGGGTCCTCTCTTGTTCTCCTTATACCTGCTGCCACTCGGTGCTATTTTCCGGAAACACAATATACCTTTCCACTTCTACGCTGATGACTGTCAAATCTACTTCCCCCTAAGACAAAATGGTACAGGCTCTATTCAACCTCTGCTCGACTGCCTGGCTGACATCAGGGACTGGATGGCTTTAAATTTCTTAAGCTTCAATGATAAGAAGTCTGAAGCCATATTGTTCCTTCCCAATGACACAACCTCAAACCACTGCATTGACCTGTCTGCTCTACCCCTGTCCGAAAAACAAAAAGTCAAAAATCTGGGAGTGATAATGGATCCTTCCATGAAACTCAACAGTCATGTAAACATGATCGTCAAATCCTGTTTTTTCCAGCTGAGGCGTCTGTCTAAGCTGAAGCCCATATTATCCAAAAAGCACCTGGAGACAGTGATTCACGCATTCATTACATCTAGGCTTGATTACTGCAATTCACTTCTGTTTGGCGTCAGTCAAGCCACCATTGCACGATTACAACTGGTTCAGAACGCAGCTGCCCGATTTTTAACCAGCACACGCAAAAGAGAGCACATTACACCAGTCTTGGCCTCCCTTCACTGGCTACCGGTTCATCTTCGAATCCAATTCAAAATTCTCATGTATGTCTACAAATCGCTGAACAGTCTCGCCCCCGCCTATCTCTCGGATCTGATACACCCATATGTCCCTCCACGTGCTTTGAGGTCAGAGGATCAGGTACTCTTAATAGTTCCAGAAACTCGCCTTAAGCGCAGGGGTGACAGGGCGTTCTCTGTAGCAGGCCCAAGACTCTGGAACGAGTTACCGCTGCTCATCAAACAGGCCCCCTCCCTCTCGGTTTTCAAATCCCGGTTAAAAACTCACTACTACTCCATTGCTTTCAATGCCAGCTGATTTGTATTGGATCGTTTGATTTATGATCTGCAATGTTTTTATGTTTTTCGTGTTGTACTTCATTGTCTGTGTTGCCTGTTGCGTGTTTGTTTGTCCAGCACTTTGGTGTGGACTTGTTCCTGTTTAAAGTGCTTTATAAATAAAATGGTATGGTATGGTATGGTATTCTTATTATTTATTTATTCATGAGTCTGACAGCCTCAGGGTAGAAGCTGTTTCTCAGTCTAGTGGTTCTACATTTGATGCTCCTCAACCTCCGTCCCGAGGGGAGTGGTGCAAAGAGTGAGTGTGCTGGGTGAGTGAGGTCTTTCATGATGCAGGTGGCTCTTTTTCTGCATCTGGAGGTGTAAATGTCTGTGATGGTGGGGAGACTGACTCCCACAGACTTCTGTGCAGCCTTCACCACTCTCTGTAGAGCTTTTCTCTCTGCAACTGTGCAGCCTCCATGCCACACGTTGATGCTGGAGCACAGGACGCTCTCCACTGCACACCTGTAGAACGAGGTGAGGACTGGGCTTCTCAGACCGGCTCGTCTCAGCCGTCTGAGGAAGTAGAGTCTCTGATGACCTTTCTTGATCAGGCTGGTGGTGTTATTGCTCCAGCTGAGGTTATCATTCATGTGTACACCCAGGTATTTGTAGCTGGAGACCACCTCCACCGCAGATCCACCTATATACAGTGGGGTGTGGGTGTGTTTGTTCCTTCTGAAGTCCACAATCATCTCCTTCGTCTTCTTCACATTCATGTGAAGGTTGTTCTCTTTGCACCAGCTCTCCAGATGTTCCACCTCCTGTCTGTAGCTGGATTCATCATTATCTGTGATGCATCCCACCACAGCTGTATCATCTGTATCATTAAATAATCAAGATGAATAATATCTGTTTTTGCTATTATCATAGTAGGGTCCATATGTGATGCTGTAATGATGTTTGTCTTAATCAAACCAACAGATCAATAAAGTCAAAGTCAAAAGTCAAAGTCAACTTTATTGTCAGAACTACAATATGTACAGGACATACACAGGATTGAAATTGCGTTTCTCTCAGTCCCTCGATGCAACAGTAACCATTTAAACACTAAAACACTGAAACATTTAATAAACATAAGCATAAAATAGTAAAAGTGTAACACTGTCCTGAGTTTTTCATAGTAGTATAAAAGTATGAAAATCTACACCAACACTAAAACTAAAACACTAAACATTTAATGAACATAAGCATAAGAATGAAATAGTAAAAGTGTGATACTGTCCTGAGTTTTTGCATAGTAGTATAAAAAAGTATAAAAAGTATAACTATAAAATAAACTAAAGGTTCTAGCATTGACATTTGCAAAGAGTGGCAAAGCAGCATATGAGTTAATGTACACAGTATATGTATGAGGTAGTAGTTGATGTTGGTATAGAGGCAAAAGTGGCATATGCATAAGGTACATTGGGCATCCTTAAATAAGGCTGGTCAGAGAATACTGTATATGTATCAGCAGTGGTGTAGGTATAAAAATAGTGTAAATTCATTCATTCAACCTTTATTTATACAGGCTAGCCTCGTTGAACCACGGGGACTCATTTACAAGAGGGACCTGTCTCACTCACACCTAGGGTTAATTTAGAGTTACCAATCAGCCTAACATGCATGTTTTTGGACTGTGGGAGGAGACCGGAGTACCCGGAGAAAACCCACGCATGCACGGAGAGAACATGCAAACTCCACCCAGAAAGGCCCCCGGACCGGGATTTGAACCGGGGACCTGCTCGCTGAGAGGCAGCAGCTCTACCAGTTGTGCCACCGTGCTGCCCATGTATGTAAACAGTAGTAATAAATGTAAACAGTAGTAATAAATGTAAACAGTATTAATAAATGTAAACATTGAATGTAAACAGTAGTATGTAAACAGTGAATGTAAACAGTAGTATGACTATAGGCAGTGATGTAATACAAACATTAGTGCAAATATGAGAAGCAGTGCAAACTGAATGAGCAAATGACCGAGAGTTTAGTGAATAACCCGTTTGATGACACAGAGTCCAGTGTTAAAATCTTTGTGTTGTGTGGTAATGTGTGAGAAAGTTTTTTGTGTTAAGGCAGTTCAAATGGGAGGGGAGGCAGAGCAGGCAGAGTGTTTAGCATCCTGACTGCCTGATGAACAGAGCTGTCTCTCAGTCTGCTGGTTCGAGCCTGGAGACTTCTCAGTCTCCTCCCTGATGGCAGCAGTCTGAAGCAGCTGTGTAGTGGGTGTGTGGGATCACCTGCCATGCAGAGGGCTTTCCGAGTGAGGCGGTTGCTGTGTAAGTCCTGCAGTGAGGGGAAGGAGGTGCCGACGATCTTCTCAGCTGCTCTCACGATGCGCTGGAGGCTCTTGCGGCAGGATGCAGTACATGCACCAAACCACACAGTGATGCAGCTGGTCAGGACACTTTCTATGGCACCTCTGTAGAAGGTGCACATGATGGGGGTTGAAGCTCCAGCCCTTTTCAGCTTGCGGAGAAAGTAGAGACGCTGGTGAGCCTTCTTGGCCAGTGATGCAGTGTTCCTGCTCCAGGACAGGTCCTCTGAGACATGCACTCCCAGGAACTTGGTGCTGTCTACTCTCTCCACTGCGGTGCTGTTGATGGTCAGAGGGGCATGTTGGGCATCCCTCTTCCTGAAGTCCACAACAATCTCCTTTGTCTTCTCCACGTTGAGAGTGAGATTGTTGTGTCCGCACCACAAGGCCAGGCGGCTCACCTCGTTCCTGTAGTCCGTCTCATCGTTGTTGCTGATGAGACCTACCACTGTTGTGTCGTCCGCAAACTTGATGAAGTGGTTGGAGCTGTATGATGGTGTGCAGTCGTGTGTTAGCAGGGTGAATAGAAGGGGGCTCAGCACACATCCTTGTGGGGCCCCTGTGTTCAATGTGATGGTGCTAGATGTGTTACTCCCGACCCGTACTGTCTGTGGTCTCCCGGTCAGGAAGTCTAGCAGCCAGTTACACATTGAGGTGTTCAGCCCCAGACTGTCCAGTTTAAGGATGAGCTGTTGGGGGATGATGGTGTTAAATGCCGAGCTGAAGTCGATGAACAACATTCTAACATAAGAGTCCTTCGTGTCCAGATGTGTGAGAGCTGTGTGGAGGGCAGAGGAGATGGCATCGTCGGTTGAGCGATTAGGTCGGTATGCAAATTGGAAGGGATCCAGGGAGGTAGGGAGGACAGATGTGATGCTTTTCATGACTAGCCGTTCAAAGCACTTCATCAGGATGGGGGTGAGTGCTACTGGGCGATAGTCATTGAGGCATGCGGGCGTTGCCTTCTTTGGGACAGGGATGATGGTGGTGGCTTTGAAACAGGTGGGGACGATGGCCTGGCTCAGTGAGATGTTGAAGATGTCCGTGAAGACCGCTGCGAGTTCCCCTGCACAGTCCTTCAGCACACGACCAGGTATGTTGTCAGGACCAGAGGCCTTCCGGGTGTTAATCTTGATGAATGATCGCCTTACGCTGTCTGAGGACAGCGCCAACACCTGGCCATCAGGAGAGAGGGGGGAGTTTATGTGCAGGTGTTCTGTTATTTGCCTCAAACCGAGCAAAGAACTCATTCAGTTCATTCAGCGTAGAGGTTGAGCTGTCAAAGGTCTGGGGGGATGGTTTGTAGTTTGTGATGGTCTGTATTCCCTGCCACAGACTACGTGCAAATTGAGTCTGTGATCCCTTGGAAAACAAAGTCTTATAATCTACAGCGGTAATTCCACAACGATTGGGGTTATTGATTTCCTCAGCACGAATGTTTTTTTTAATCAGCATATAGAGGGGATCCCTCTATTGACGCACAGGAGGCGGCCCTTGGATGAAGGTTGAAGACCAACGTTGGAGTAGCAGGTCCCCACATCGAAGGTTGCGGGCTGGATGGCTTCCAGTCGGTGCCACCCTGGTTCAATGTGTCATGCAATTATGTGGTTTTAGGTGGGCTTATGACAGGGATTCTACATTAGGCCCTACCTATATGCACCTGGTATGTAAGCTATCATGGATTAGATCAGCTAAAATTACCAATTAAGGGGTGGATCAATGCTGTAAAAATCAGATATAGGGATCTATACCTATAGAATTTTTGGAGGGCTTCTGTAACGAAGGCCTCTTCTTTCAAACTATTCCTCCATTCATTACTTAGTTTAGGTTAAACTAAAATAGAAAAATGAAATATAGTTTGGTCTAAATGTCTGTTGTCTTTTAGACGAACGACGCAAGATTTGGTATTCCCTATAAATTTTGAAGTCTATGGCGAGACTCATCAAAATGAATAGATCTAGAATAGAAACGATCGAATCGGTCCTACCTAAATGATTGGGAGATCAGTGTAGATTATAGTACCTTAAGTAGTATTAATCTACAATGACTCTTCAAAGATTGAGATCTTTAACAAAATGAACAGCATGTTGGCATAGTTAAATCCATTTAAGTCTTCAACTAACATTAATCAAAACCTCTTTTGGCTGGGAGTGTTCAGAAAACAATAACAACTTCAATAACAACAAAAGTAGCAATTAAGCAACTAAAAACAACGTTTCACTACGTCAAACTCACTCTGGTCGTCAGATTCCAACGTGTCACACACAAGAAAAACAGTTCTTAGCTTTATAACCGATGTCAATTAAATCCTGCAGATTTAAACGGTTGTTAAGGTTAGTTTTTTGTTGTGGGTTTTATGCTTAGCGTTTCTAAGTTCTAGTTGGAACGGTTTCTTTTCGCAACTAGTATAGTTTAAACTGTTTAGTTTATTTACTATCCTGTGCTTGGACGACCTTATTTTCCCATGAAGTCTGTCAGTTTGCGAGAACTTTGTCATTTGTGGGGTTATTGAACTCTTTGTCTTTGTCAAGGGCATGACCTAACAACACACCCCTGTGGTCATGGGGGACCACGCACACAGGTGTGGACATCCATCCATGGGCACGAGTTAGGATGCTTTTGTTTAGTTTAAGCTGTTTGCGCAGTTTATTGGGAACCTTGTACAGGAACCTTACAGGTTTCGGCCAACGTATCTCTGTACGTTTACCTCTTTCTGCGTAATTCAGGTGTGTCACAACTGTCGGCGCAGTCGCAGGTGTGTCTGACTGGTCAGACTGCGACGGGTCACTGTCGTTGTGGTGTGTGTCTACCCACTTCATGACTGAAGAGGTGCTCTTTGAGTCTGTAAAAACTATGTCATTTCTGAGTAGTTCTAGACACAAATGCTCTTGAACCAAGGTCTCATCGAAAGCTTGGCTGATAGCCGAATTACCTGTCCCAGAGGACAGTACAACATTCTCGGTGTGTGATCCTTGGATCTCCACACCTCCCTCTACCTGTGGTAGGAAGTGTGAGTTTTCCCCCCTTTTGTTTGAGGAAGGGTCCTCAAAATCTGTAACAATGATGTCCAAGTGACTGTCAGCATGTGGTAGACTGTCACTTTCTGGACTCAGATGTCCTTGAACCAAGATTACACTGAAAGCTTGGCTGTCTGCCAAATTACCTGTCCCACGGGACAGTACAGCGTCGTTGGTGTGGGATCCTTGGACCTCCACACCTTCTTCTACCGGCGGTAGATAGTGCTCAGTGAGTGCTGAAGGTGTCAGCTCGTAGAGGAGGTACTCGTGAAGGGCCAGAGTCTGGTCCAATTGTTGAGTCTCCTTTGTCTCACCTGTATTTGAAGGTTCACTTACCGGGCTTGTGGTCTCGGTTGGGGAATCCCTTTTGACTTCTGCGGTACCTGTTGTTAGACAGTCAGTGTCCTGACCTTGGGGAGGCACCTCGATTGGCAGTGGACTGCTCACTGTGGCCCACATTGTCTGATTGCCATAATTTATAATCGCGTCGAAACGGTTTATAAATCCGGGCCAAGCAAAAATGGAGTGAGTCAAGTTCAGACACATACACCGGGTGGTATAGTGACATTTTGCCAATCTGCATGTGAACCATAGCTGTTAGGGTTGTTCTCGTCTTTGCGAGGCCCTGTCGCTCACTAAAAGTGTATTTCACAAAGGGTATTTGCCTGTTAACACCGTTAGCGGCGGTCCTTAGCTCCTCAAACAGTTCGGCTGACATGATAGACACGTCTGAACTGCAAACCAGGAGTGCTTCTCGCTCGAGGACCCCTTCCAGTGTGAGTGGCAGATAAGCTTTCTTAGCCACCCCCTTCTGATAAAGTTACACAGAAACCGTCTAGGTTTAAGCACATGCTTCTGTTTACGTGTACCTCCATCTATGCAAACTTCGTTGCTGTCAGCATCATGATGGCTGTCTGCCTCATGACCTTCGGGACGCTGATCATCAGCAATTTGTTTGCTGTCAGCATCCTCATCAATGTTGACGTTGTCGTTGTCAACTGTGTGCACTGAGTTGTTGCAAAAGACAGTGTTGCACGTCGCTTCACCAGGT
>JBBPBX010056908.1:0-22603 GCA_038048925.1 Garcialebias charrua | reverse complement strand
TGGGTTAAAGCACATAAACCTTTATGTATTTGTTGTTCAGGTGGTTGCAGTCTGTGAATGCCAAACCTGGGCTCAACACAATGATGTTGGACATGTTGCAGAGGAGATGTGAAGAGGACCCTGTTAAATATGGCTCTGTGGTCCTCATGTTGGATGCCATGGCCATCAAGAAACATGTCCAGTATAATTTTGATTTGATTTGATTTGATGTTTATTCATTCATTTTAAAAGAACAATACAAGACAGTTTCATCAGATACAA
The DNA here is from genome assembly GCA_038048925.1 of Garcialebias charrua. Taxonomy (NCBI): domain Eukaryota; kingdom Metazoa; phylum Chordata; class Actinopteri; order Cyprinodontiformes; family Rivulidae; genus Garcialebias; species Garcialebias charrua. Next base: position 22,342 of record JBBPBX010056908.1, on the reverse strand, counting down.
GATTACAAGTAGGATAAAATGAAGGGAGCAGAAAGAAGATGAAATCTTATTATATCTGCCCCTATTTCACAGTTTGTTCAACCAATGATAACTTTCAAGCAACATCACAGAATGAATAGTTCTACCTATTTTCCTAACTGTAATACACAAACTACATCACAAAATGAATAATTCTACTTAATTTTCCTGACTGTAAAACATAAACTAGATCACAAAATGAATAATTCTACTTAATATTTCTAACTGTAATACACAAACTACATCACCCATAATTCTAATTAATTTTCTAATTCTAATTTTTTTTATTTTTTTTTTTATTTTTTTATTTTTTTATAATTTTATTTAATTTTCCTATTTTTTTTTTAAATTAATTTTCCTAACTGTAATACACAAACTAGATCATAAAATGAATAATTCTACTTAATTCTACTTAATTTTTCTAATTGAAATACACAAACTAAAAGATGGCACAACATCAAGATGTTCACAAAATGAATAATTCTACTTAATTTTCCTAATTGTAATACACAAATTCATCACAAAAATGAATAATTCTACTTAATTTTTCTAACTGTAATACACAAACTGCTTCATAAAATGAATAACTCTACTTAATTTTTCTAACTGTAATACACAAACGTACATCATAAGTACAACATAATTGTAATACACAAACACGCAAGATTACATCATATATAGTTTTTGAGCAAGTCCTTTTTGACCTTTTTCTTAAATGTATACATTGATTTTTCATTTTTAACATCACTCTCCAGAGCATTCCACAATCGAATTCCCTGAATTGAGGTAGACCGTCCTTTTAAGCTGGTTCTGAATTGTGGTTTGATGAATATCTCTGTCCCTTTGAGATTGTAATAACTTTGTCTTTTTATAAAATTTCTTTGGATATTTAAAGGTAATGTGTTATTATGAGCCCTATACATAATTGATAAAATACTATATTCTACCAATTCCTGGAATTTCAATAAGTTTAGTTGAATAAACAAGGTGTTTGAAGGGTGAGTGAAATGTTTTCTGGTGATTACTCTTACAGCTCTCTTTTGTAAAATAAAAACAGGCTTTGTAATAGTTTTGCATGCTTTTCCCCAAACCTCAATACAATAGATTAAATGTGGAGCAATGATTGTGTTATACAACATATGTAAAGCTTTATCAATTAAAAAATCCCTGACTTTATACAGTACTGCAATTGCTCTAGCTAGTTTTTTTTAATAGAATTTACATGATGTTTCCATGTCAGTTTGTCATCAATGATAACACCCAGAAACTTCACTTCACTCACTTTACAGATCACAACATCTTCAATTTCAAATGGATCGTCATCAACAATTCCCTTTTTGTTACTGAAAATCATGTAGTTAGTTTTATCTAAATTCAAAGATAATTTGTTTAATTTAAACCAAGTTTGTATTTTTATAAATTCTGTTTTCATCATATCCAAAATCTGTTTTATGTCATTACCCGAACTGAAAAAAGTGGTGTCATCGGCAAAAAGAACACATTTAAGTAGTGCTGACACATTTACCAAGTCATTCACATATAAAATAAACAACTTTGGTCCAAGCACAGAACCCTGAGGAACTCCACAAGTGATATCACGGAGGTCAGATCTAACATCATTTATTTGCACAAACTGTTTCCTGTCCTTCAAATAGCTAGATACCCACTGTAATGCTGGTCCTCTAATACCATATTTATTTAGTTTTTCAAGGAGAATGGTGTGGTCAATGGTATCAAATGCTTTTTTTAGATCAACAAAAACACTAACACAGTACTGTTTATGATCGACAGCATTAGTTATTTGTTCCATTAAATCCATGAGAGCCATTGACGTAGAGTTTTTTTCTCTAAACCCATATTGACTGCTACTTAAAATGTTTTGTTTATCAATAAATTGATCCAATCTGGACACAAATAGTTTTTCTAGAATCTTTGAGAACTGTGGTAATAAGGATATTGGCCTATAATTATTGAATACACATTTATCACCATTTTTAAAAAGAGGAATTACCTTTGCTACTTTCATGTTATCTGGAAATATTCCTGTTGAAAAAGATAAATTGCATATATATGTAAACGGTTCAATAACATAACTTATTATTTCCTTTACGAACATCATATCCATGTCCACCCAGTCTTTTGATCTCTTGTCTGAGAGATTTTTTACCATTTTCATAATTTCCTCTTTGTTAGTTCCACTAAGAAAAATACTGTTGGTGCAACTTTTAATTGAATGACACACCTTATTATCTACTTTTGGTATTTTAGCTGCAAGGCTTGATCCAATATTTACAAAATATTGATTAAATTCATTTACGATATCATTCTCATCATGTATTTCTTTGTCATCTTTCACAAAATATTTTGCAATGTTCGTTTTTGCTTTATGACTTTTTAGAACATCATTTATTACTCGCCATGTTGTTTTAGTGTCACCATTGCTCTTGTTTAATAAATCACTATAGTATTCTTTCTTGCATCTTCTTATAATCATTACCAATCATTACCAATTGCGCAGCATGGTGGCACAACTGGTAGAGCTGCTGCCTCTCAGCGAGAAGGTTGCCGGTTCAAATCCCGGTCCGGGGCCTTTCTGGGTGGAGTTTGCATGTTCTCCCCGTGCATGCGTGGGTTTCCTCCGGGTACTCCGGTTTCCTCCCACAGACCAAAAAACATGCTTGTTAGGCTGATTGGTGACTCTAAATTGACCCTAGGTGTGAGTGTGAGAGTGGATGGTTGTTTGGTGTGAGTGAGACAGGTCCCTCTTGTAAATGAGTCCCCGTGACTCAACGAGGCTAGCCTGTATAAATAAAGGTTGAATGAATGAATGAATGAATGAGGAACTGGAAGCAACTATCGAGTGGGAGCTTGGACGGCGGCAGGTTTGAAAACTCAAAATCGAGAGATTTGGAGGAATCAATTTTCAAAGGCGGAAGACTGCTAAATCTTGAAATTGACTGTTAACTCGGAACTGTCAAACAGTTACAAGTTATGCGGAAGAGAGAAGCTGTAAACAGCTGTTGAACTGAACTATTGTTTGGCTGCTGTGATGTCGGTAGAATTAGAAAGACGCAGTCGGAACAGCATGGATGATGGCGAAGAGGAAGAGGAAGAGATAGACGAACAGGGAGGGAAAAAGTGGGAAAATGTGGGGAAGGGTGGAAAGAAACAGAGAGCTAATGAAAAAAAAAGGAAAAAAAGAAATGAGGAAACTACAGAAGAAACTGATAGTGATGATGCGTCAAAAAATCCATCTATGAATGTCATAATAAGATTTGAGGAAGAAGGGGGAGTAAAGAAAATTGACCCACTTAAGTTAACAAACACACTTAAAGCACAAGTTGGAGAAATCAAATATGCTAAAATACTGAGAGACGGAAATCTTCTGATCGGGTGCAATACAGAAGCTCAGATGGAAAAAGCGAAGAAAATTGGATGGGTGTGCAAAATTAAAGTCAAAACAGTTGTAAGAGTAGGTGAAAAAAGAGATAATGGAAGTAGAGGAGTCATTGTAGGAGTACCTTTAAATGTAAACATGAAAGACCTGGTCGGGAATCTAAAGCAAAGAAATGAAGAAGTAAAAGGAGCAAGAAGAATGACTAGAGGTCCAGAGAAAGTTGAAACTGAAACTGTGCTGGTGGAATTTGAAACAAAAGATGTGCCAAAGGAAGTTTTCTTTGGCTTGATAAGATTTAGTGTTAGGGAATTTATACCTAAACCAGTGAGATGTTTCAACTGTCAGGGATTTGGACATATTGCTAAAGTGTGTAAAGGAAAAAGGAGATGTGCCCGATGTTCTGGGGATCATGAATATGGAAAATGTGGAGCTGGAGTCAAACCAAAATGCTGCAGCTGTGGAGGAGAGCATAGTGTTGCTTTCTGGGGGTGTGAAGTGATGAAGCAGCAAACAGTTGTGCAGAAAACAAAGGTCACGCAGAAAGTAACATATGCAGAAGCATGTAAAATGGTTGAAAAAGAGAAACCACACGGAAAACCAAAAATAGAAGAGAGAAAAATAGAAGAGAAACAAGTAATCCAAAAGGTTATGGAAATGGTTGAAAGAAAAATAGATGAAGAGAAGAAGAAGATGGTGACATTTATTGCAGGAGTAATAAATGCAACATCAGACGTGAAGTCCAAAACAGAAAGAATTCAAATCATTGTGAAGGCAGCATGTCATAGTCTAGATATGAAGAACATCAGATGGGAAGAAGTAAGGGAAGAGCTATGTAGCCAAACAAGTCAAGAAGGATCATGTGGTTAATTCTTATCACAATCCTAATCCTACAGTGGAACGCAAGGAGTCTTTTGTCAAATGGTCAAGATTTTAAACAGTTTATTTATGAAGAGACGGAAAAACCTGACATAATCTGTATACAGGAAACATGGTTGAAGGCTTCTTTAGATTTTAGATTTCATGGATATACTGCAGTTAGATTCGATAGGAAAAAAGGGAATGGAGGTGGGTGTCTTTCTCTGATTAAAGAAGGTATTCCGTATAAAATAAATGAAAGGAAAGGAGATTTAGAATATGTAGCAATTCAAATATGGATAGAAGGAAAAGAAATAATGATTATAAATTATTACAACCCGTGCAAAAAGATTGAATTAAGTGAACTTGAGGAGATAGGTATGAAAGGAAATATTATTTGGTGTGGAGACTTTAATGCCCATCATTCACTATGGGGGAGTGAGAAAATAGATTATAATGGTAATATATTAGAAGAATTTTTGGATGATAAAAATCTTGTATGTTTGAATAATGGAGCGAAGACAAGAATCGATATTAATTCTGGTAAAGAATCGGTATTAGATTTAACATTTGTATCTAGCTGCTTGGCTCCATTATGTGAATGGCAAGTAAGAAATAAATCATTTGGTAGTGATCATTATGTTATAGTCAGTAACATAAGGATGGGCCAGATCCAGATTCCTGAATTAGTGGGAGGTAAGTGGATATTTGAGAAAGCAAATTGGGAAAAATATAAGTATTTATGTGAAAGGAACCTTTTATGTGTTCAAAATGGTTGGAGTATTGAAAAAATTAGTAAAGAGATGAGTCATAGCATTTTAAAAGCTGCTGAGGAATCTATTCCAAAGACTTCAGGTAAAAATAGAAAAAAATTAGTTCCGTGGTGGAATACTGATTGTAAAACAGCAGTAAGAGAAAGAAATAAAGCATTTAAACTGGTCAAACGGTCCCATAATTTTGAACATCTAATTGAATATAAAAAAGCACAGGCAAAAGTAAGACGTACAATAAGAAGAGCAAAGAGAACTCATTGGAGAGACTTCTGTGATACAATTGGTAGTAGGACACAAATAGGGGAAGTTTGGGGTATGATCAAAAAAATGGGGGGAGACAGAAGAGACTGGAGTTATCCAGTACTTAATAAAAATAATCAAATAGCAATAACTGATAGAGACAAGGCTGATATTTTAGCGAATACTTTTGTTGAAATACATAGTGGGAAAAATTTATCAGATGATGACAAACAGAAAAGGGAGATAACTAAAAGAAGAAATGTAGAAGCTTTAAGAAGAAAAGAGAATATTAATCAAGATCTGATGAACTGTCCCTTCTCTATTGGAGAACTGAAAAGAGCTTTGGGAAAAACTAGGAACAGTGCTCCAGGGAAAGATGAGATATGTTATAATATGTTAAAAAATCTAAATGATGAAGGATTACATAAACTTTTAATGTTATTTAATAAGATATGGAGAGAAGGGCATTTACCATATAGATGGAAAGAAGCAATTATTATCCCAATTAAGAAACCTGGGAAAGATCACAGTAATCCGGTAAATTACAGACCTATTGCGTTAACCTCCAATATGTGTAAATTGATGGAAAGGATGGTGAACGAGAGATTGATGCATTATTTAGAGTCAAGAAACATCATTACACACCATCAGAGTGGGTTTCGTAGAGGAAGAGGAGCAATGGATCCTATTTTATGTTTAGAGGACGATGTTCGAAAAGCCCAGATAAATAAGGAAACTGTTGTTTCTGTGTTTTTTGATGTAGAAAAAGCATACGATATGTTATGGAGAGAAGGGTTAATGATTAAATTACATCAGGCAGGAATAGGTGGAAACATGTTTAATTGGTTAAAGGATTTTTTATGTGATAGAACTATTCAAGTTAAAATAGGATCATATTTATCACAGCAATATAAAATAGAAAATGGAACCCCTCAAGGAAGTGTGATAAGCCCTACACTATTTTCAGTTATGATTAATGACATTTTCAAAGACATATCTTTCAGTTATGGTAAATCGCTTTTTGCTGATGATGGAGCATTATGGAAAAGGGGGAGAAATGTGGAACATCTTATTTTAAAACTTCAGGAAGGGATAGATAAAGTAAGTGAGTGGGGAACAGAGTGGGGCTTCACATTTTCAGTTGAAAAGACAAAAGTCATGTTCTTCACAAATAGAAAGATTGGAGTTAAAAAGTTAAAATTATATGGAAGAGAGTTAGAAAGTGTTGATTATTTTCGGTTCTTGGGAGTAGTGTTTGATAAGAAATTAACTTGGAGAAATCACATAGAGCATATCATAGTGAAGAGTAAAAAGGTAATAAACATTATGAGGTGTTTAGCAGGGTTGACATGGGGTGCAAATTTTGAATCTCTTAAACATATTTATGTGTCACTAATCCGGTCAAGAATAGATTATGGGAGTGTGGTCTATGGATCAGCAGCTAAAACTCTATTAAGTAAATTAGATGTCATCCAAGCTAGAGCACTGAGAATTTGTTTAGGGGCAGTAAAATCAACTCCAGTATGTGCTCTACAAGTAGAAGCAGGAGAAATGCCATTATGCATTAGAAGACAACAGTTAATGGTTAATTATTGGATAAATTTGAAAGGACATAATGAAAATCATCCAGTTAAGAAAGTGTTAGAAAACTGTTGGGAAAGAGGAAAGAAGCCTAAACATAGTTTTGGGTGGATTGGGGATAGCAACGCAAGAAAATTTCAAGTATATAACAAAGAATTTTATCCAACTGTACTATGGCCTTTAAGGCCTACATGGACATGGAAATACATTAATGTTGATAGTTCATTACGAAATATTAAGAAAAATACCACAGATATTTGCCAAGAATTTTATGATCGAGTAGAGAAAAATTATAATGATTATTTGCAAATTTATACGGATGGTTCAAAAGATCCAATAACTGAAGCAACTAGTATAGCAGTAGTGATTCCGGAGTTAAAGATTAAGCTTTCAAAAAGAACATCTAATTTTCTAAGTATATATACAGTAGAATTGTGTGCTATTTTATTGGCTTTAGAATGGGTGGAGGATACTAGAATAAGTAAAATTATAGTTTGTAGTGATTCATTATCAGCACTGTTGAGCATTGCAAAGGGAAGCTCATGCAATCAACACATTTTGTATGAGATTCTTTTTGTTCATCAAAGACTATGTGAACAAAATAAAAATCTAGTAATTATGTGGACTCCTGCCCATGTGGGTATATTAGGCAACGAAAGGGCAGATAAGTTGGCTAAAGAAACTGTTAAAAAAGTAGACATTGATATGCCGATAAAGTTAACTAAATCTGAAGGAAAAAGTATAGTTTGGAACGAAAGCAAGAAATTATGGAAAATGAGATGGGATAATGAGACAAAAGGGAGACATTTATATAGGATACAAAATACAGTTGATGTTAATAGACTCAGAGGAATAAATAGGAGGGAGGAGATAATTATAAATAGAATAAGAACTGGGCATAGTTTATTGAATGACACTCTTTTTAAGATGGGGAAACATCTTACTGGTTTATGTGATTGGTGTAATGCCGCAGAAACAATAGAACATGTTTTTAATAATTGCAGGAAATATGTGGGTCATAGGAGAATATTGAGAATGGAAATTGGTTATAATAGGGAACTAAATTTGGAAGAAGTCGCTGCTCAGCTGAGTAGTGATGAAGGGAAAAGAAAGATATTTCGTTTTTAAAAAAATACTGGACTCAATAAGAGAATTTGAGAAAATAAATTAATATATAAGCACCAAGAGATGGCAGTAGTGCAACAGTGATGGATGCAAGCTGCCGTTAAAAACCAAAGAAGAAGAAGAAGAAGAAGAAGAAGAATGAATGAATGAAACCAATTTATTTTTATATTTTTTATATTTTTCTTCAGCTTGTTGTGTTCTCATTTTTAAGAAACATAAATACAAGTTATTTTTTTTTTTTACAAGCATTTCTCAACCCTTTAGTCCAGTGTTTTTCAACCTTTTTTGAGCCAAGGCACAGTATTTTCATTGAAAAAATCCCGAGGCACACCACCAACCAAAATTGTAAACAAAGATGCACTGTATCCGCCTATATTAAATATATAGTCATTCTTATCAAAGTGTCTTGAATAGGAATGAAATGAACACAAAAATGTATTTTTATCATGTTTTATATTTCTTATTTCAAATTGCACTTAACATGAAATTGCACTTAACATGCCTTGAAATAAACCTGAACAGTGCCACACCAATGTGGTCTTAAAATTAAAGAGGATGAAATTGCACTTAACATGCCTTCAAATACACCTGAACATTCCTACAACAATATGGTCTTAAAATTAAAAAGAGGAGGAAATTGCACTTAACATGCCTTCAAACACACCTGAACAGTGCCACACCAATGTGGTCTTAAAATTAAATAGGAAGAAATTGCACTTAACATGCCTTCAAACACACCTGAACAGTGCCACACCAATGTGGTCTTAAAATTAAATAGGAAGAAATTGCACTTAACATGCCTTCAAACACACCTGAACAGTGCCACACCAATGTGGTCTTAAAATTAAATAGGAAGAAATTGCACTTAACATGCCTTGAAATACACCTGAACAGTCCTACAACAATATGGTCTTAAAATTAAAAAGAGGAGGAAATTGCACTTAACATGCCTTCAAAAAACACCTGAACAGCACCACCATTCTCTCTACATTTTACTCACTTAGTGTGAAACCTGTGCCTGTTTGGATGAACACAAAGCTGATATTCTGGCAGGAATTGTAGAAAGACACACACGAAGCTCTTCCTCAACAGCTCTCAGTCTCTCTCTGTTTTTAGTTTTTATGGCAGTTAGGCTGGAGAAGCTCACTTCACACAGATATGTTGTGGAAAATGGGAGCAATGTCAAAATAGCTTTGTTTGCCAGAAAGGGGAACTCCTTGGCAGCAGTCAACCAAAAACTGTCCAAAGGAAGATCAGCAAAGCTCAGCTTTAAACCACGATTTTGTCTCAGTTCAGTTAGTTCTTCCTGCTCCTGTAAACTCATGTTCCTGCCAACAACTGCTGAGCTGTATGGGTCCCTAACAAAGTCATAGCATTCAGTGTTTTCTGAAGAGAAGTAAAATGACATCTTCTCATTGAGAGTTTCTAAATGTGTACCTATTATTTCACACAGTGCAGCAGTGTTGACATTTTGCCATTTCTTGGTAAGTGGGAACATTTCAAGGTTGCCACTGTCCACATGTTGTTTCCAGAGGTGCACCTTTGAGCGGAATCCATTCATTTTATCTGTACTTGTTAGCATGTTTTCATTTCGGCCCTGCATTCGTGCATTCAGTTCATTCAGATGATGAAAAATATCTGCCAGGTATGCCAGCCTTGCACACCACTCATCATTTGCAAGCAGCTTTGAGTAATCCGACCTCTCATTTGTCAGATACACTCTGAGTTCCTCCCGCAGCTCATACACACGGGCCAGTACCTTGCCACGAGACAACCATCTGACCTCTGTATGAAACAGCAAGGTCTTATGCTCCGCTCCCATTTCCTCACACAAAGCTGCAAATATGCGGCTTTTCACAGGTCTTGTCTTCACAAAGTTTACCATCTGCACAACATCATTCATCACAGGAGCCAGGTCTGCTGGTAAAGTCTTGGACATGAGGGCCTCACGGTGCAAGAAACAGTGGGTAATAATTACATCTGGGTTTCTTTCTTTCACTCTGCTTACCATGCCTTTGGTGCGCCCGACCATGGCTGCAGCTCCATCAGTGCAGACACTCGTGCAGTTTTCCCACTTAAGTCCTCCTTGTTCCAAATATTCAGATGTGACCCGAAAAATTTCCTCTCCTGTTGTCCTTTCTGGCAATGTCTTGCAAAATAGGAAGTTTTCTCTGATTGCATCTCCATCCACAAAACGCACATTGGCCAAGAGTTGAGCGTGTCCACTAATATCAGTACACTCGTCAAGTTGTAATGCAAATTTCTCACTGATATGGATCTTTTCCAAAACCACACGTTCGATGTCTGCAGACATGTCATCAATACGTCTCGAAATTGTGTTATCTGAGAGAGGGACTTTTTCTATTTCTTTAGCCGCTTCAGGTCCGAGCATCTCATTTACAATGGCTTTACAGGCGGGTAAAATTAATGTCTCTGCCACAGTGTGGGACCTTTTTGATTTAGCTACAAGTTCAGCTACATGGTAACTAGCTTTAAGGGCTCTCTCGTTTACCTTTGTTGTTTTTCTCATAAAACTTGCCTGTTTCTCCGTCTGTTTACGCAGGCGAACAAAATAGTCAGCATTCTTGTTTTGAAGCGAAGGGTGTTTCGTTTGGAGATGGCGTTTCAGCTTGCTTGGCACCATACTGCTGTTTGATAGCTTCTCACCGCATACAACGCACAAAGGGGTCGGGGTCGTTGCGTCGCCGGTAAAAGTAAATCCAAAAGAGATGTAAGCCTCGCTGTACAGTCTCACGTTCACGGTTTCTGCCTTCTTCTGAATTCCACTTGGGCCTTCATCTGGGTCCGAATTTTGTCCAGGGACCAGACCAGCACCGGATTTAGCATTTTTTCTTTTGAAAAAGTTTTCCATCGCTGTTTGTTTCACCTCGCTGTTGGTTTGTTTTGCTCACTGCTCACGTGACTCACGTTCATGCGCCGCTACTTCTCTTGTTTTAATGTGCGACGCTATGCTCCATACTGCCACCTATCGCGCGGTAAGGAAATTACACCAGTTAATAAAAATTTAATAATTTACTAATTTTACACGGCACACCAGACAATCTCTCGCGGCACACTGGTGTTCCGCGGCACACTGGTTGAAAAAGACTGGAATAGAGTGTGAGCCTTTGTGCCTCAGGGGGATTAACGACCCTGGTACACTCCACAACATACACAACCAACCATTTAGAATATGGATGTAAGTCAGTAAATGAAAGAAGTCAAAGAAAATGAAATAAAAACAAGCTACCAGTACATTATAAAACGGGGTAAAATACTAAAAACAGGAAATTGTCTACATCGATTTTTCCATTGAACTTAACAGTTGCTGTAATCCCTTGGAGAGGACAAAGTGGACAGTTTCAGATGTTTTTGCAAGGTGTTCCAGGTTCCAGGAGCAGAGTAAGAGAAGGTCCTTTTGCCAAATTCAGTCCGTATTGAGGGGACACTACAAGTAAAGTCATGAGAGCACATGCTGTAGCTGCACTGACAAAATCCTAACTGCATTGTTAATTATATGAATTGAAAAAGCAGCATTCATTGTGTTTTGTTGTCATCATAACTTTCAATAACTACTCAATTTTGGATTTTTAATGATATTGTAAACATTATAGTGCAGTGTCTCTCGGTGAGCTGGTTTAACATGCATTTTTTTAAAATAAAGTTTATTCATTTTATAAGAATGAAATACAACAAATGACATATAAATCAAAGAAAAAACATAAAATTAAAGGCAGCAGATGAAGAAAATATCTTATTAAATCTGCTCCTTTTTTTCATCTAATACAAACTAAGTGTTCTATAATAACTAAATAAGTAAACAACTCGTTTAACCAATAATTATATATATATATACTCAATACAGTCATTTATATTTGTTCAACAAATCAACTTTAACAAGTTTCTTAAAGACAGGAATCGATTTGGCTTCCTTAAAATCTGACTTTAAATTATTCCACAGTCCAACACCCTGTATCACAGTAGATCTTCCCTTCAAACTTGTTCTGAATTTCTGTTTGACAAAAATATATTTTCCCTTGAGATTATAGTTGCTAACTCTTTTCACAAAATACATTTGAATATTTGATGGTAACATACAATTATGAGCTCTATACATAAGTTTCTAAAATGTTATAATCTACTAAATCATAAAAATTCAGTAGATTCATTTGACAAAACAATTCATTAGATGGGTGACAGTAATGTTTTCTTGTTATAACTCTTAAAATTTTTTTCTGCAAAATAAAAAGAGGGAATGTGATGGTTTTACAAGCTTTACCCCATACACTTATACAATAAATCAAATGTGGTACAGCAATTGAGTTATACAATAGATACAATGTTTTATCATTAAATACAGTAGATATCTAACTCTATCTTCTTCTTTCAGCTTTTCCCTTTTCAGGGTCGCCACAGCGAGTCATCCTCCTCCACCTCACCCTGTCCTCTGCATCCTCTGTCCTCACTCCAACTACCTTCATGTCCTCTCTAACTGCATCCATATATCTCCTCTTTGGCCTTCCTCTGTGTCTTTTTCCTGGCAGCTGCATTTCTAACATCCTTCTACCAATATACCCACTGTCCCTCCTCTGGACATGTCCAAACCATCTCAGTCTGGCCTCCCTAACTTTATCTCCCAGTTGTTCAACATGTGCTGTACCTCTGATGATCTCATTCCTGATCTTATCCATCCTTGTCACTCCTAAGGAGAACCTCAGCATCTTCATTTCTGCTACTTCCAGTTCTTTCTCCTGTCTTTTTGTCAATGCCACTGTCTCCAGACCATACAACATAGCTGGTCTCACCACTGTCTTGTAAACTTTTCCTTTGACCTTTGCTGACACCTTTTTGTCACAAATCACTCCTGAAACTTTTCTCCATCCACTCCATCCTGCCTGGACTCTCTTCTTCACCTCTTTACCACATTCCCCATTTTCCTGGACAGTGGACCCCAAGTACTTGAAGTCCTGCACCTTTGTGACCTCTGCTCCTTGTAGCCTCACTGTTCCACTGGCCTCCCTCTCATTCACACACATGTACTCTGTCTTACTACGGTTGACTTTCATTCCTCTTCTTTCAAGTGCATACCTCCACCTCTCCAAGTTAGATATCTAACTCTATAAAATACTGCAATTGATTTGGATATTTTTGTTTTGACCAAATTTATATGCTATTTTCATGACAGCTTATCATCAATGACTACACCCAAGAATTTGACCTCATTGACTCTTTGAATCAATGAGTCATCGATCAGAAATGGAATATCAATTGTTTTTATTACTAAATATCATGTACCGGTAGTTTGTTTTTTCCAAATGTAATGACAATTTGTTAAGTCTAAACCAATTTTGAATCTTTAGAAACTCATTCTTCAATAAATCCAGTAATTGATTGATATTATTTCCAGAACAGAAAAAAGTTGTGTCATCAGCAAAAAGAATGCATTTCATGAAATTAGACACTTTAACTATATCGTTAACATACAAAAGGAATAATTTCGGCCCGAGAATGGATCCCTGAGGTACCCCACATATAACCGTACATTGCTCTGATTTCACATCATCCAATTGCACATATTGTTTTCTGTTGTCTAAGTAACTCCACAGCCAATTTAGGACTAAACCTCTTATTTAGTACCAATCAAAGAGCCAGTTCAAAATTTGATGGAAAACCAATTTGTTAAAAAAAATAATTGAAGCACAAATTAATTTACAGTATTACAGAATTGGTAAAAAAAAAAATACAGATGCAATAATCAGTTTAAGAATATAGTTAAAACTCAAAACAAGATTACTAATGGAAGCTTTAAGCTACTAAAAATATTGTGCACAGCTCTCCTGATAGCTGAGATGTTGTTGAAATGGCAGTTGCCCACAGTGGTCAACATTTGCTTTCAAGCTCCCTGATCTTGGAGCCTCTAAGTTGCACAGAGTATGAAGAGAGCTGACATCAAATTGTAGTTACCACATAAATAAACAAATTTGCCAATTAGCAAACCTGTCAATTATCACATTCAGATTATTTTTAACCCCAAAACAGGCAAAGTGGCAGAGTCCAACACACAGATAAAGAGGTAAAAATAATTTGTTAGGAGTGGTATTTATACAGGAGGACTATCTGAAAAGAAGAGTGTAGTAATATAGGAGAGATCAGATTTACTGATCAGATTTATACATGTAAGAAATGGTCAGGTTATACCTGACACAACCTTATCATCAAATATTCACAAGCTCTCTCTTTTTCAGGACTAACAATAAATTGTGTGGTCAGAATAGATGTAACAGGCATGAAACGTTAATTTATGTTGGTTCAGTAGAACTGAACCATTTATTAACAGAATCATGAAATTACATCAAACATGTGTATAACGGATTGGTTCTGATCAATTTTCATATAAACTTAACGTTGACAGATTCAATTTTGGAACAACAGAACAAGTAATGAGATGCCATATTACTTTATATCTGTAGGCAAATATTTCTTAAAGTTTAGTTACTGGCAGATAAGTTTAAGGAGAGTTTTTAGCATGAGGAGTAGAAAAGATGGAGGATATAAAGGAAGTGATAGTCAGGGAGTTATCTTGAGAAGATGTGTTTCAAACCAGAGATCGCACACTTTCCGGCAGACGCTCGCTAGCCGCCGGTACACTTGGAAAAACATCTGACGACTCGTTACCTTCAAAGGTGATCAGTATCCTTGGGTCAGTTGTCCGTTTTTACCGTTTCAGTTTCTCCAGACGTCCGCGTTAATCACACCAGAATAGCCGCATTTCCTGGTTGATTTTTTAGAATAAAACATCCATCGAGAGGGAAATTCATTCAAAAGACAAAGTCAAAGTCAACTTTATTGTCAGAACTGCAATATGTACAGGACATACACAGGACCGAAATTGCGTTTCTCTCAGTCCCTCGGTGCAACAGTAACCATCTAAACACTAAACACTAAAACATTTAATAAACATAAGCATAAAATAGTAAAAGTGTAACACTGTCCTGAGTTTTTTCATAATAGTATAAAAGTATGAAAATTTACACCAACACTGAAACACCAAACACCCCTAAAACACCAAACACCCAATGAACATAAGCATAAAATGAAATAATAAAAGTGTAATACTGTCCTGAGTTTTTGCATAGTAGTATAAAAAGTATAAAAAGTATATCTATAAAATAAACTGAAGGTTCTAGCATTGACATTTGCAAAGAGTGGCACAGCAGCATATAAGTTGATGTATGTTAGGATTCACACAGGACAGGTACGAATCCAGTTGTGCAGGCAGGGACTCAGACTCAGAGGTAATATAATACAAATACTTTAATCATAAAACAAGAAGCTGGCATGGCAGCAAAACTTACATGTACTTCAGACGAGACCAGGACAAGACTAGGTAGACCCAACGACGACGCGACAATAACTGAGACACAGAACAGGGCTTATATACACACAGACAAGACGAGACGATATCAAACACCTGAGGACAATTAACGAAGACACAGAGCAGGAACGGGGAGCTGACCTAAAACATGAAAGTAACCAGGGACAGAACTGGAGGTAAAACTACGAGTGAATAAACATGAGACTAAACTGGAAGGGAAACTAATAAAACTAACAGACTAGGAACTGACTACAGGATGACAACTAAGAGTGAATAAACATGAGACTAAACTGGAAACTATTAACTAACCGACTTAACTAACTGACTAAGTACTGGACGGGAAACTAATGAACTAACTGACTAACAGAGGGGAACGAAGGGAGCCAATCCTTACAGTACCCCCCCTCAAAGACGCCCCCTGGCGTCACCAAAGAACACCCCCAAAAAACAAGGCGGGCAGAGGGAGGTACCGCAGGGACGACGGGCACGAAAAAACACAAAGACAGGGGACATAACCCTAAGACACAGAACACAAAAACGTCCAGGTGGACAACGGCCCGTCCACCAGGTAGGTCAGGCGGTCGGCCAGGGCGTCGCCCCTCAGGCAGGAGCCGGTCAGGCGGTCGGCCGGGATGCCGCCCCTCAGGACGGAGACGGTCAGGCGGTCGGCCGGGACGTCGCCCACCAGGCAGGGGTCGGTCGGGCGGTCGGCCGGGATGTCGCCCCTCAGGACGGAGATGGCCAGGCGGTCGGCCAGGCAGCCGGGCAGCAGGAAGGCAGCCCACCACCAGGAGCCGCCGTTGGTGACGAGGCCTCAGGAAAGTCGAGGACGAAGGCAGGACCCCCCAGGATCCACCAAAAACAGGAGCACCCTCATGCGGTGCAGTGGCGCCAAGCCACGAGACGACAGACGAGACGTCCGGCGTCGAGTCGAGAGGCGAGACGTCCGGCGTAGAGTCGAGAAACGAGAAGTTGAAGGGCGTTAAGACGTCGTGTGAACCTTCAAGCATCAAGACCTTGAGCCTTGAGACGATGGCGTCGAGCAACGAGGAGTCTGTGACGTTGGGACCCCTTGGAGACGGCAAGAGACCCTCTGGAGACGGCAAGAGACCCTCTTGGAAGGAGTCCACCAGGACCCTCTCGGCACAGGACACTGGAGGGGGTCCCTCCAGGGACCCCTCGGGACCCTCCGAAGACGGAGGAGCGCCTGTTGTGCCTGGACCCTCCGTAGAGGCGTCTGTTGCGCCGGGACCCTCCGTAGACGTGGAGGCGTCTGTTGCGCCGGGACCCTCCGTAGACGTGGAGGCGTCTGTTGCGCCGGGACCCTCCGTAGACGTGGAGGCGTCTGTTGCGCCGGGACCCTCCGTAGACGTGGAGGCGTCTGTTGCGCCGGGACCCTCCGTAGACGTGGAGGCGTCCGTTGCGCCGGGACCCTCCGTAGACGTGGAGGCGTCCGTTGCGCCGGGACCCCCCGTAGACGGCTGTAAGACCTCTGGGCAGCAGAAGATGTGAGGGGCGTCCTCCAGGACCCCCTCGGAACAGGATACGGGAGGGGCATCCTCCAAGACCCCCTCGGAACAAGATACAGGAGGGGCGTCCTCCAAGACCCCCTCGGAACAGGATACAGGAGGGGCGTCCTCCAGGACCCCCTCGGAACAGGATACAGGAGAGGCGTCCGGACCCTCTGAGGATGTGGAGGCGTCCGAACCCTCTGAGGCTGGAAGCAGGGCAGCAGCGTCCCCTGGAGTCGGAGACAGGGCAGCGCCCTCTGGAGCCAGAGACAGGGCAGCGCCCTCTGGAGCCAGAGACAGGGCAGCGCCCTCTGGAGCCAGAGACAGGGCAGCGCCCTCTGGAGCCGGCGACGGCGGGGTAGCGCCCCCTGGAGCCGGAGACGGCGGGGCAGCGCCCCCTGGAGCCGGAGACGGCGGGGCAGCGCCCCCTGGAGCCGGAGACGGCGGGGCAGCGCCCCCTGGAGCCGGAGACGGCGGGGCAGCGCCCCCTGGAGCCGGAGACGGCGGGGCAGCGCCCCCTGGAGCCGGAGACGGCGGGGCCACTGGCCAGCAGGGAGCGTGGGAGGCGTCCTCCTGGACCCTCCCGAGACTGGAACCGTGGGACGAGTCCTCCTGGACCCTCCCGAGACTGGAACCGTGGGACGAGTCCTCCTGGACCCTCCCGAGACTGGAACCGTGGGACGGGTCCTCCTGGACCCTCCCGAGACTGGAACCGTGGGACGGGTCCTCCTGGACCCTCCCGAGACTGGAAACATGAGGGGCTCCCTCCTGGGACCCCTCGAGACAGCAGTAGATATGGGTGGCACCCTCCAGGGCCCACCCAGAACAGGAAACGTGAGAGGATTCCCTCAGGGACCCCTCTAGGGACGCTGGAGCTGTAGCAGGTTCTGGAGCTGCAGCAGGTTCTGGAGCTGCAGCAGGTTCTGGAGCTGCAGCAGGTTCTGGAGCTGCAGCAGGTTCTGGAGCTGCAGCAGGTTCTGCAGCAGGTTCTGGAGCTGCAGCAGGGTCTGGAGCTGCAGGTGCTGGAACTGCTGCGGCAGGATCTCCTTCGGCAGTAGAGACAGGATCTGAAGAGCCAAGACCAGGAGCCGAAGAGCTGGAACCAGGAGCCAAAGAAGGTTCTGAAGCTGCAGGTGCTGGAACTGCTGCGGCAGGATCTCCTTCGGCAGTAGAGACAGGATCTGAAGAGCCAAGACCAGGAGCCGAAGAGTCGACAGCCAACGAGTCTCTACCCCTCCTTCTGCGGCGGCGAGAAGCCCCAACTGAAACAGCCGACGAAGGCCGACCAGTGCCCTCTGCTGGAGACAGACTGGTCGTGGCAGTGGCTGCTGGACGCCGGTTGGCAGCTGCTGTGGCTGCTACGAGGTCAGGGCTGGCTGCCGCAGGTGAGGAGTTAGACAAAAAACTAGTAGCGGAAAAATCATGAGACACAGAAACAAAAGCAGGAACTGGAGCCGAGGAGTCTGGAGTTGCTGGCTCCTCTGTGGGTGTTTTCATAGACCTAAGATCAACCAGCAGTTGCTGGTAAACAGGAAGCCATGTCAGACCGGGTTGTGATAATATAAATGTCTCCATACTGGAAAACACCGTATCAATACAGTCTGGGTTTTCTCTAGCAGCGTTGAATAACTTGAATAAAGTCTGGTTTACTTGTGGAATGTCAACGGGTTGGAACTGGTGTGAGTTAACAAGAGCGTTTCTTGGTGAAGGTGAAGTGACAGGAACCTTTATCACCCCTGACGGCTCTCCTAGGGCGACATCTGCTGGAGAGACTGAATAGTGTTCCGTTGACTGACCTGTGTGCTGGCCCCCCTTCATCTGGTCACTGGATGAACGGGGAGATGAGCGAGCGGCGTGAAGACCCGCCCCCGTGGAGTCGCTGTGACCGGGTTCACCGAACCGAGCTGGAAACGCTGCGAGCGACGGTGGGGCGTCTGTGTCCACCCTCACCGGAAACCTAGGAGGTGAGGCCATGGAATGCGCCCCCACCGGAGCGCTGGAGTCGTGCCCGAAATGCTCGAACTCGCTGGACCGAGCCCGATCAGCTGACCAAGATGGAGGTGCAGGTGAACGCTTCCGGTTCTTCTTTTTACCGCTTTTACGGCGGCGTGGAGGCTGGGGAAAAAGAGGAATACACAAATCGTCCTCGTCCTCTCCGGACGTCCATCCGGAAACGGTGAGAGGAGCTGGAACGTGAGACAAACAGGGAAAAGACGTCGAGCGGTTCTCACGAAGCTGAACCCGTCCCTCCTCCTCGAGAACCCGGAGGGGAGAAGCCATATTCTCCACCCCCCGGCTGAAGTCCTCTTGGGCCGGCGTGGGAACGGTCCGGAAACCACCGCAACGAAACACGGTCCCCTCCATCCACTTGGACATGAGAGGTAGGTGTTTTTAATTCTAAGGAGAACCCTGCCCGCTGGATTCTAAATATGGTCGCGTCGTACTGTTAGGATTCACACAGGACAGGTACGAATCCAGTTGTGCAGGCAGGGACTCAGACTCAGAGGTAATATAATACAAATACTTTAATCATAAAACAAGAAGCTGGCATGGCAGCAAAACTTACATGTACTTCAGACGAGACCAGGACAAGACTAGGTAGACCCAACGACGACGCGACAATAACTGAGACACAGAACAGGGCTTATATACACACAGACAAGACGAGACGATATCAAACACCTGAGGACAATTAACGAAGACACAGAGCAGGAACGGGGAGCTGACCTAAAACATGAAAGTAACCAGGGACAGAACTGGAGGTAAAACTACGAGTGAATAAACATGAGACTAAACTGGAAGGGAAACTAATAAAACTAACAGACTAGGAACTGACTACAGGATGACAACTAAGAGTGAATAAACATGAGACTAAACTGGAAACTATTAATTAACCGACTTAACTAACTGACTAAGTACTGGACGGGAAACTAATGAACTAACTGACTAACAGAGGGGAACGAAGGGAGCCAATCCTTACAATGTACACAATATATGTATGAGTTATTTGATGTTGGTATAATGTATAGGCAAAGTGGCATATGCAGTGAGGCAC
The DNA here is from genome assembly GCA_038048925.1 of Garcialebias charrua. Lineage (NCBI taxonomy): Eukaryota > Metazoa > Chordata > Actinopteri > Cyprinodontiformes > Rivulidae > Garcialebias > Garcialebias charrua. Next base: position 2,412 of record JBBPBX010056908.1, on the reverse strand, counting down.
ATAAGGCACATTTGGCATCCTTAAGGCCGGTGCAGAGCTCCGCGCTGGACCGAGTCCCGCGCCACGCGCGCGCGCTGCGCGTGCGGGGTTCTCAGCAGAGCACAGCGTGAAGCAGCGTGTGCTCTGCTTTCTTCTCACGTTCTCTGTGAACAGCTGCATGCGGAGGGGGTCAGTTCAATCCCCCTCCGCGTGCAGCTGATTGGTCAGACACCGCGCTCCGCGTAGGCGCTCGTAAAATTGGAGCTTGGCGCGCTCGCGTAAACGTTCAAAGGGCTTGTGCAGCGGCGACCTCACGGCGCTCACACAGCGGGGCGCCGCGCTCGCTCAAGCGCGGAGCTATGCGCCGGCCTTTAGATAAGGCTAGTCAGAGAATACTGTATATGTATCAGCAGTAGTGTAGATAAAAGTAGTGTACTGTAAATGTAAACAGTAGTAATAAATGTAAAGCAGTAGTAATAAATGTAAACCGTATTAATAAATGTAAACAGTGAATGTAAACAGTAGTATGACTATAGGCAGTAATGTAATACAAACATTAGTGCAAATATGAGAAGTAGTGCAAACTGAATGAGCACATGACCGAGAGTTTAGTGAATAACCCGTTTGATGACACAGAGTCCAGTGTTAAAAACTTTGTGTTGAGTGGTAATGTGTGAGAAAGTTTTTTGTGTTAAGGCAGTTCAAATGGGAGAGGAGGCAGAGCAGGCAGAGTGTTTAGCATTCTGACTGCCTGATGAACAGAGCTGTTCATCAGAGCTGTTCAAAAGTTGATGCTTAAAAGCTCGAGGCGGACTTATAGCCAGTAATGCTATGAGTCCTTAGCTGATGACGTGTCATTGGCGTTTTGACCGACATTCATCCAGCTCTTAGGAGAAAACATCATAGTTCAATTTCCCCAGCAGACTCAAAAAGAAGCAAGAAGTGGAACTTTAAAAAGGGAACTTGACCTAGAAACTTAGTCCTTCCCGATTTGTCAGTGGCACCGGAAGGAGGCGTGAATGAGGAGGTGCAGAGGAAAAGGTCAAGAGGTTAGTTCATGTCAGAAAATGAAGGATAAGTTGTTAGTTTTAGGCGCCAGCATTTTATGATTAAAACTGATTAAAACTGTTAACACTTTAAACAACACTGTTGACCTGTCACTTTGATTAAAACAACGCCATTACAGTATCAACATTTGAAACCTACTGATGATAATAACAAAACCAGAGATTATCAAAGTCAAAGTCAAAGTCAACTTTATTATCAAAACTGCAATATGTACAGGACATACACAGGATTCAAATTGCATTCCTCTCTTCTGCTGATTATTAATTAGGACAAAAGTAAAGAGTCTCTTGTGAGGTGATTCGTGTCCTGAATCCAAACCAAATGAGATAAACAGTGTCATTGTAAACCTGTAGGTTTCAGAGAAAAAAGTGCACCATTACACATTCAATAAGAGGATGTTCAGCTGTTAAATAGATGTTATTTCCAGTTTGAATTAAAACAGAGTCTTTGACTATCAAACATTGAATTCAATAATGCTCACTTAACACAAGTGTAGATATTCAGGGGTATCAGTTTTACTGATTTACCTGTCCACCAGATGAAAAATGAGCAGGGTTTATCCTGACACAAATTATCATAAATAATTCCAGGGTTCTCACTTTTTCAGATTAAAACACAAATCTGTGACCAGGTGATGCGATGCAAAAGTCATGAAACGTTACTTAAGTTGGCATACTAGGAGTACTGCCATTTAATAAGAGAAATCATAAAATTACATCAACATATGTACATTGATTGATCGATAAAATTCCTACAATTTACTCATCAGCCGATTTAAAATTAGGGACAACAGAAAATGCACTTGAGATGACATGTTACTTTAATCTGAAGGTTCTTTAGCTTAAAGTTCTGGCGAAGATATAAAGAAAATTTTAGGAGAGAAGGAGGAATAAGAAGTTAACTAAGGAGTGGGTTAACCAGATAGCACAGTTGGCCTCGGCTGGACTCCGGTGCACGTTTAGTAAACAATCAGCACTCATTACCTTTTGAAGATCATTCTTCTGGTAAGAGAGGGTTTCCAGACATAGACAAAAATGGTTTGTTTGTCCAGTAAATGTCCAACACCTCGGTCGTCGGCGTGTTTATACGTTCTGTGTAGCGCGTCCGCTTCAAACCAAGTCAGAGTGATGGCAGATATTTCCGGTTGGAGTTTCACTCAAAGTTTGGAGCTGCAACGCTCGAAGTGGACTATAACCAGCATGTTATTAGCCATTACTGAAGAATGAAGGTCTTTTGCTCTTGACCAAACGTCCGGCAGCTAAAAGAGAAAGTCAATGCATCTCAGACTCCCTCAGGCACTGGAAGTTCCAGGAAGCTGTAACTCTTAACAGGACCTGATGTCAGAGTTTTCTTCTCCGTTCATTG
>JBBPBX010056907.1:0-22603 GCA_038048925.1 Garcialebias charrua | reverse complement strand
TATATATATATATATATATATATATACTGTATATACTATATATATAGATATTATAACTACAAACAAACATCAATTTAGGATTGGACAATCTCAAAAGTGAAAATAAAAAAACATTAGGCATCCTTTGCTTGGCACCATACTTTCCCAACAGTTTTAACTTAATCATCTTTTTAAACAGATACTGTTTTAGAAATTTTTATGGTGATATCAAGGCAACGCCACAATCGTATTCCCTGAATTACAACGCAGCTCCTTCAGACTAGTTCTTAATGGAGGTTTTACAAACATTTCCAATCCCTTAAGGTTATGTTTATGTTTATTAAATTTGTTCATTTTTTTACAAAAGAAACAATACAAGTCAATCCCATAAATGATAATGTACAAAATATAAAAAAATGAAAGGTAGCAGAAAGAAGAATAAATCTTATTATATCTGCCCCTTTTTTCGAACAATCAGATTAAACAATAATAATCTTCAACCAACAGTACAAAATGACTAACTCTTTCTAATTTTCTAACTAATACAATACACATTACGCTATTTCATGTATATTTTTTTAACACATTCGTTTTGATCATTTTCTTAAATGTAAACATTGACTTGGCATTTTTAACTACGTTCTCCAAGCCATTCCATAATCGAATTCCCTGGATTGAGGTAGAACGTATACGTACGTTATAATGATTCTCTCTCTTTTTTTTTAAACAAATTTTAATTCAATATTTGGGGGTAATATTTTTTCTGAGCTTTATACATGACTTGTAAAATACTGTATTTAACTGAATCATAACATTTTAATAATTTCAACTGATGAAACAATGTATTTGTTGGGTACATAGCACTTCCTACTAATAATTCGTATAGCTCTTTTTTGTAAAATAAAAATAGGGTTTGTAATTGTTTTGCATGCTTTTCCCCAAACTTCAGTACAGTAGATTAAATATGGAACAATCATTACATTATACAATACAGTATATACAAAGCTTTATCCTTCAAAAATTATTTTACTTTATACAGTAATGCAATTGATTTATTTTTATTCTTAAGTAATTTACATGAGATTTCCATGTCAGCTTCTCATTAATAACAACACCCCAACATTTTATTTAACTAACTCTATGAATTTCAATACTGTCAATTTTAAATGTGTAAGAGTCCAACCGACTGCAGCTCCTCTCCAAGAGTTTGTATTTTTATGAATTCTGCCTGTATCATCTCTAACATCTGTTCAATATCGTCATCTGAACAAAAAATGATGGCATTATATGCAAATAAAACACACTTCAAAAGCCCTGACACATCAATCAGATTATTCACATACATTATTTATTATTATTCACAAACAACTTTGGTCCCAACAAAGAGCCTTGGGGGACTCCACATCCATTAATACAAAATTCAGATATTACATCGTTTACCTGTACAAACTGTCTCCAAACAACTGGATAGCCACTGCAGTGTTAATCCTCTAATGCCATATTTATTCAGTTTTTCAAGGAGAATGGTGTGATCAATAGTGTTGAAGGATTATTAACACATCTTCTTATGCTTTCAGAAACCTGCTGAACTATTTACCTTTTTTTGGTCCCTGTTTGATTAGAAACAGTCAAACATGAGGAACAGATGCAGCTCCTGCAACAAGAGCAGGAGATGATGATGGATATTCAGTGCATCGAGCTGCAGTGGAAAAGCCACATTGCGGAACTTAAAGAAGATCACAACAAATTCATCAGGGACACCAGCATGGAGGCTAATTTCAAGTTGAAGCAGGACGTTGAGGCCATCGATGAACTCACCGTATGTGTGACCAGCAGCTCTTCCATCTGCTTGTTTTCAGGAATAATTTCTTTCAAAAGAAGTTCTTGTTTTGATGATTTACTTTAGCATTTGTTTCTAAACGGTCAACTTTAGAAAAACCTTCAGATTTGACTCGTTTGAATATAGAGCAGGACTTTAGGTTGTAGCTTAACTGCAGAACTGCACACTAAATTTTGTGTTCTGTAATTTTTATTTAGATGTGACTTGTTTTGTTGACATCCTAGGAAAAAATCCCTAAACTGAAGCTGGAAGTGAGGAAGATGATGTCGGACTGGCAGTCTGTTTCGCAGGAAAACCTTCATCTTACTGAGCTTCTGACTAAAGTCAGGATGGAACTCACTAACTTGGAGAAGAAAACAAAATTATGCTCCGAGGTGATTTTTAAAATGATTTTTTTGTAGTTGTCTTTCTTTTAATTATTTTATTTAAGGCAGTATTAAGCAGCGTATTGTTGAAGAAAATTTATGCAGGATGTTTTATTTTTCTCCTTTTTTGTTTGTTTTGAACAGAATGAGATCAAAAACCCCAAAATAAAAGTCCTGAAAGACCTGAAATCAGATCATGGGGTTTTGGAGCAAAGATTCAGCAAGGTACAAACTAAAAATGAAAATAAAAGCACATTTCATGTCAATCCCTTGTAAACATGTGTCTCCATATTTTGTGCAGCTTCAGCTGGAGAGGGACGAGCTGTTGGCGTCATTTGAGCAGAATATTCTGAGGAAGCAGCATGAAGCAGATTTGCCAAACGTCTTGTTAGAGCGTAAGCTTCAGAGCGTGACGGATCGTCTGGAGGAGGTTGAGGCTCAGCTCCAGTATGTGCTCTCAGCTCCAAACATGGACCACACCGCCCTCATTGACCTCACAAACAAAGTGGAGGTACTGCTGGATATTCACTCCTTGTGAAATATTTACATTTATAAGATTTATTTATTTATTTTGTGGGAAAACTTCAAGACCTAGAATTTTACCATCAGGATCTTTAGAGTAATGTATGTTTTGCTGTGAGTCAGTTTTTTTTTTACATAATTTACATGCCCTGCTACTTGTACACCAAAGCAACGTATTTATGGCTTTTTCCCCCATATTTAGAAAACTATTTTGGTTAAGATATGACCATTTTCATTCATTCTGACTGAAAATATTGAACATTACCATTTTCAGCTGATAGATGGCGCTCAAATATTAAGGCATGCCACTGCACCTATTCTTTCAAGGCAACAGTTTGAAACAGTAATCCATGCCTTCATTTCATCATGTCTGGATTACTGTAATTCTCTATCTCGGAGTAAGCCAGTCCTCACTTACACGTCTGCAGCTGGTGCAAAATGCTGCTGCACGTCTTTTAACAGGAACACATAAAAGAGAGCACATCACACCTGTCCTGGCTTCTCTCCACTGTTACCCGTGTATTTTAGAGTTTGTTTTAAAATTATTTTGTTTGTTTTTTAGGTTTTAAACAGCTTGCCCTGCCTTATTTAACAGAGCTTCTACACCATTACACTCCACCTCGGTCACTCAGGTCTGCTGACCAGCTGCTTCTGGTCATTCCAAAGAGTAAGAGGAAGCTTCGAGGAGACAGGGCCTTCTCTGTTAAGGCCCCAATATACCTGTTTCTTTTGCCTCACGCCGCTCGGCGCCGTGGGAGCGCCGCGGCAAAAGCCTTTGATCACGGGCGTGAGCGCGCCAAGGTCAGATTTTACTACGCCTACGCACGCGTTGATAAACTGCCTCGCGTGTCAGCAAATGACCAATCAGCGACCTCAATTTGTCCTGTAGCCTGCACTCCAGAGAGCTGCGCTTGCACAGAGTATAATATGAATTGCCTGCGCGCAGCTCACGCCAGTCCAGCGGCGCTGGGCACAAAGAACAGTATACTGGGGGCTTGAGTGGCCCTAAGTTATGGAACGCTCTGCCTTTGTACATTCGACCTGCCCATTTTTAAAACCCGTCTGAAAACTCATTTCTTCTCATTGGCCTTCAACCCAACTGAGACTTGATTTTATTTCATTTTTATTGGTATCGATTTTATCTGTTTAACTCATTGTTTTTTTTTTTGTATTTTAAATTGAGTATTTAGTTCTCTGTGTGCTTGGCTTTGTAACTTTGTTTTTATGCTTTCTCTTATCTTGTTTTTAACTGATGTTCAGCTCTTTGTTTCAACTGTCGCTGGTGTTAAAGCGCTATATAAATAGAGTTGATGATGATGTATCATGTAATAGGTAAAAGTGGCTATTAATGACACAATCGGCTTGCCATAACCTGCTACAGTCGTCTGCCTGGAACAACCACATAAGCTTCATTTTGCTGCGTCGCCCCAGCGAAATGCAGCTGATTTGACCATCAAAGTGCATTTATAGACTGAAACACACCTTTTCTATAATTTCAAGCAAACAAATAATTGTTTTAAAGTGTTAATAGAATAGAATAGAATAGAATAGAATATATCTTTATTGGCATATTTGCACCAAGGTACAAAGTGTTGCAATTGGCGCGTGCACCATCCGAAGAGGGACGTACGCACGGAAAGCCGCAGCAGTAATTAAACCGCGCCGCCAACAATCAGATATGGAAAAAAGGAACATACAGTCGGATAATCATTGGTATTCAAAAAAAGAATCTATCACATTTTGTCTTAGGACATTCTATGATAAAGTCGAAAAAACTCTACCAGCTTCAGCACGGATAAAGACAAAGACATGTTGCATTTGATGGCAAGCAGGGAGATAGTCCGTGAGTAATCATTTCAGATAAGCACAGTCTGCAGATGGCCTCAGCTCGGCTCCATCTGAATGCACACAGAGACCTCTGGGGGGAGGGGGGGCAGCGACAGTTTTCAACAGCTTTCGACTCCAGGAGAAGTTTGCAGTCAGCCTCTTTTCAAGGTTGCTTTGAGTCCCGATTAGATTAGTTGCTTTATTTATTTTTCAGGGCAGGCTACAGTAGTGCATTAACAGAATACCCGAGTTTTCGACAGATCGAGTGCTTTGACTTCTATCGAGGCTTTTTTGTCCACCTCGAGTACCCGTAGTGACGTCATCACGTCACATTTCACAGCGCGCGAGGTAGCTTTTAGCTTTTAGTAGACGCCACAAAATGGATTCCTTTGTGCGCACGGATGTAAATGGAGCAGGCAGTCTTGTCAAAAAGGTAAAACAGTTTTTAATTTATAAAATGCGCTATTTCCTGTTGATTTTCTGTTCTCTGACCACCGTAGATTGTGACTGGCAGCAGGTGGCGGTGTTGCATTGCAGGCCACATATATAACACGGCAGCTTCCTCTCTCGTTTCACAAACAAAAGCAACATATTAATCTCTCTAGACCTATTAAAAAAACCTATAAACACATTAATCTCTAAAAGTAAACCTAAATTGCACAGCACTTCAGGCTGTGGTGCGGTGTTGCCCCATTTGTTTTTCAGTTTCGGTTTCAGCGCCGCACGGTATACTTTCACTTTTAATATTAATAATAATAACTAATAGTTTTGTTTTTCCTGTGACTTATCTGCAGTATGATAAATGATAGGAGCATAATAAATGCTCCCAATGTTTTGTTGGTCTTTTTTTTCTTTTTGTAAAGACGGTTTTTATGCATTTATATTTATTTATTTATTTTGCATCATAAGACACTGTGACGTCATCGGCTACTCGAGCGTCGTTCGAGTTTTTTTATGTTAATGTCGAGGTTAAAAATTATGTACTCGTTCAACCCCTAGGCTACAGTGTACTTTGACTGCAACCTTGAAGTCCAGATGCTGTCTAGGTCCAAATCGCCGAATCATGTGAGGTTCCGAGCTACAAATCCCCATCTGTACCCTGATGAAGCCCGGTCGGCTGTAAACGAGTCCCAAAACGCACTGCAGGTCCGCGGCTGTCCACCACTGCACCCATCGTGCGATTCAGCTCGAACAACAGCTGGGTCGTTGAGGTCACAGCCCGGATCAAAGAATCTTGTTGAGCAGGAAGTTTCGCCAGCGCACTGATCGCCGCGGCAGACTCCCTCAGCTTCCAGTAGCAGAAACCTCCGCCAATGCCAAAAAGCAGAGCAGCTGCCACCAATATTCCAATAATCCACAAATCTTCCACGTCTTCGACAGAAAGAACGGTCAGACACATTAACTTCCATTCACCCCACGAGTCCATAATGTAGCCCACCGCATGCGTGTCGAGGGGGCACGCCGGTTCTCCTGGTCCGGAGCGCTTCATGGAAAAAATTTTATCGATAGAGGAAACAGCCCACGCAATTAAATCCATTTTCAAATTGGTTCGAGTGAGCACTGAAGAGTTACAGACGAGACAAAAATGCAAAAGCAGGGAGGAGGAAAACTTTAGGGAGGAGAGGAGCAAAAAGAGAAGCGACCTGCTTTGCCAAGAGCCGGAAGTAGTAGTAATCTTGTTAATTTCTAGTTTAAAGCTCCCCTGACATCATCTTTTAACTTTCCATAAAATGGCACAACATATATATATATATATTAAGATTGACCTCTGATCGTTTTTGCTAAAACAATGTGAAATGAATGAAAATTCCTCTCTAAAATAGTTTAAAATTAGCGCCGTTTTTTTTACATGGTAAATACGGATTTTCCCGTCGCGTGATTATGACGTCACATCGAGACTCGGCTCAAATGCGCACATTGAATACAATGGAGGAAGATACAAACGCGATCCGTCCAATTTAGCCATTTAAAACTTTAGATTTTAGCGGTTTGTCTTCAGAGAAGCCAAAGTTATTTCGAGTAAACAGCAGGTTATAATTTTTTTTCTGCTGCTGCTGTTTTTTGTAGACTTTTCACTTCAGGAAGTGAGCAGCTGTGTGATGAGTTACAGGAGCTGCAAGTTGAGAGGCAGAAGGAATTCTACAACATCTAAATCGTTTCCACAGCACTGAAATGGTAATATATTAGTTAATGTTTCTAATAATTATTCAACATTAATTTATAGTTTAAAAAATTAGTCCCTTTTAAAATATCTGTTAAATATTTTAATGTTTATTCTAACATACGTTCTGAAATTTTTAACTAGTTTTTATTTGTGTATTTTTATCCATCAATATTTTTTTATTTTGTTGTAAATTTACATTTATTTTAAACAAAAACACTTTTAGATGTTTGAATCAGTTTGATTTCATCCGTCCTGTTTGGTCCAAAAAATGCAGCTGAGATGTCTTGACTGGACACCTGTCCAGGTGTCCCTGTGATGGACTGGATACCTGTCCAGGTGTCTCTGTGATGGACTGGAAACCTGTCAATTCAAACAATAAATGATATTCACCCCAATTTTTTTAAATCATATAAATACTTTATTACTGGTACATATATAACAAAGCCCCGCTTTTCTGTTTAAGGTGTTGGATGATGTGATCAAATCTCCCTACACGTCATCCGAATCCGCTGACACGTCTCTTTGTTCAACTCTTCTTGCCCATGGAGAACTAAAACAACAGAAACGAAGAGGGAGAACACGACCCTGCTGTTAAAGTGAAAACAAGCTAATTCAAACTATGAGAATAAACATTTTGTGATGCTTCATTTGAGTGTTGTCTTTTTTAAGGCTACAAACTAAAAAATGTTTTATGGTGACATGTTTAGGAAAGAAAGTAAACCAGCATCCTTTTGACTTGTTCAGTTTTTATTAAAATTGTTAAAGGTTTGTTTTTGATGAAATCTTATAGAATCTGCATATGGTGCCAAAATTAATGCTTGTATATTTTTAACTAGTTTTTATTTGTGTATTTTTATCCATCAAGATTTTTTTATTTTGTTGTAAATTTACATTTATTTAAAAAAAAAACAATTTTAGATGCATCTTTATGAATCCGTTTGATTTAAACCGTCCTGTTTGGTCAAAAAAATGCAGCTGAGATGTCTTGACTGGAGACCTGTCCAGGTGTCTCTGTGATGGACTGGAGACCTGTCCAGGTGTCCCTGTGATGGACTGGAGACCTGTCCAGGTGTCCCTGTGATGGACTGGAGACCTGTCCAGGTGTCCCTGTGATGGACTGGAGACCTGTCCAGGTGTCCCTGTGATGGACTGGAGACCTGGAAACCTGAAAACACAAACTGATATTTTTATTAAAACAGCTATGGAAATTTATGTTTTTTGACGGTATTTGATATAAATTTATTTTTAAATTTAATGATTGACATATAAACATTTTATTTTTATTTTTAGTGAACATTTAGTGCATGTAAACATGCAAATTTCAACTGGAATTAAAGCTGCAAGCAGCATTGAGGCCCTCGCAGCTTAGCGCCGCTCGGACCTTATTGAGGCGACCGCGCGAGCTCCAGCTCGTCCGCTCGGTCGCCATTTCGAAGTTTCTCGTGTCTACTCCGCACCAGGGGTGCACACGCACAATAAATCTGGTTCAGATTGGATGATGTCTCACTGAGATATAACAGTTTGAATAATCTAGGGGGCGCTCTGGAGTCAAATGTTAGCCCACCATATCAATGTGTCCACAAGGTCTCACTGATGATGCACAATAAATCTGGTTCAGATCGGCTAATGAATCACTGAGATATAACTATATACATGATGTAGGGGGCGCACTTGAGTCAAATGTTAGCCCACCATATCAATGTGTCCACAAGGACTCACTGATGATGCACAATAAATCTGGTTCAGATCGGATGATGTATCACTGAGATATAACTATAGACATAATGTAGGGGGCGCAATGGAGTCAAAATTTACATACCATTATCAATGTGTGTAGAAGTGTTCACTGATGAATCATAATAAATCTCGTGCAGATCGGATAATGTATCACTAAGATATAACTGTAGTAATAATATAGGGGGCGCTATGGAGTAAAAATGTACATACCATTATCAATGTGTGTCGAAGTGTTCACTGATAAAGCACAATAAATCTTGTGCAGATTGGATAATGTATCACTGAGATATAACTGTAGTAATAATATAGGGGGCGCTATGGAGTAAAAATTTACATACCATTATCAATGTGTATAGAAGTGTTCACTGATGAATCACAATAAATCTCGTGCAGATCGGATAATGTATCACTAAGATATAACTGTAGTAATAATATAGGGGGCGCTATGGAGTAAAAATTTACATACCATTATCAATGTGTGTCGAAGTGTTCACTGATAAAGCACAATAAATCTCGTGCAGATCGGATAATGTATCACTAAGATATAACTGTAGTATTAATATAGGGGGCGCTATGGAGTAAAAATTTACATACCATTATCAATGTGTGTCGAAGTATTCACTGATAAAGCACAATAAATCTCGTGCAGATTGGATAATGCATCACTGAGATATAACTGTAGTAATAATATAGGGGGCGCACTTGAGTCAAATGTTAAACCACAATATCAATGTGTCCACAAGGGCTCACTGATGATGCACAATAAATCTGGTTCAGATCGGATGATGTATCACTGAGATATAACAGTTTGAATAATCTAGGGGGCGCTCTGGAGTCATATGTTAGCCCACCATATCAATGTGTCCACAAGGGCTCACTGATGATGCACAATAAATCTGGTTCAGATCGGATGATGTATCACTGAGATATAACTATAGAAGTAATGTAGGGGGCGCACTTGAGTCAAATGTTAGCCCACCATATCAATGTGTCCACAAGGGCTCACTGATGATGCACAATAAATCTGGTTCAGATCGGATGATGTATCACTGAGATATAACAGTTTGAATAATCTAGGGGGCGCTCTGGAGTCATATGTTAGCCCACCATATCAATGTGTCCACAAGGGCTCACTGATGATGCACAATAAATCTGGTTCAGATCGGATGATGTATCACTGAGATATAACTATAGAAATAATGTAGGGGGCGCACTTGAGTCAAATGTTAGCCCACCATATCAATGTGTCCACAAGGGCTCACTGATGATGCACAATAAATCTGGTTCAGATCGGATGATGTATCACTGAGATACAACAGTTTGAATAATCTAGGGGGCGCTATGGAGGCTATTTGCTAATTAGCATAAACACCTGTTCAAGGGGTGGGTAATGATCGATCATAATGATTTTGGTACTCCTCAGATCAAATCTGTGGAGTTTAGAACCAAACGTATGGTGACGGCGTTACGTCTTACTTCGCCACGTCACCACGCCCACTTGCTCCACCCAAAACGAACAGTGCTGGAAAGCTTGTTACACCAACATGTCTTCGGTGACTGGATACAATGTCACGCTGATTAGGTAACAGGGATCCGATATGGACCGTTCAACGTAAAACTTTACACTTCCTGTTGTCAGGGGGCGTGGCTTAAGTGATGTCATGATTTGACCATACAGTTTTGCAGGGGACCGGATGTGGGTCAATCACTGAAGGTTTGATGTATTAGACAGTTTTCATGTAAGAGCTGTAAGCGTTTCGTTTTTCATGGCGAGATGTCAAACTTTGAGGTCTGCCCCGCCCCTTCAGCATGCATGAAAACGCACTGTTTTGATAATATTTGTTCCCCCGTGCCTTATAAAGAAACTGGCAAAGTTTGAATCAAATCGAGCGAAATCCCTAGGAGGAGTTCGTTGAAATGCAGAGGTTGTAAACGGCCAAAAAGGGGTGAAAATTTGGTCATCGTTCCAAAATGGCCGCCTTACCATTTATCGTACAACATTGGTGCCAGAGGGTTTTCTGTGCATCTTGGTGAGTTGGACAAGTGTACCAAATTTCATGATTCTACGTCAAACTAAGGTCAATGCGGAGGGTATTTTGAATATTTCTAGGGGGCGCTCTTGAGCCGTTTCTGTAGCGATTTGCTAATTAGCATAAACACCTGTTCAAGGGGTGGGCAATGATCGATCATACTGATTTTGGTACTCCTCGGATCAAATCTGTGGATTTTAGAACCAAACGTATGGTGATGGCGTTATGTCTTACTTCGCCACGTCGCCACGCCCACATGCTCCACCAAAAACGAACAGTATTGGAATGCTTGTTACACCAACATGTCTTCGGTCACTGGACACAATGCCACGCTGATTAGGTAACAGGGGTCCGATATGGACCGTTCAATGTAAAACTTTACACTTCCTGTTGTCAGGGGGCGTGGCTTAAGTGATGTCATGATTTGACGATACAGTTTTGCGGGGGACCGGATGTGGGTCAATAACTGAAGGTTTGATGTATTAGACTTTTTTCGTGTAAGAGCTGTAAGCGTTTCGTTTTTCATGGCGAGATGTCCAACTTTGACGTCTGGCCCCGCCCCTTCAGCATTCATGAAAACGCACAATTTTGATATAGTTTGTTCCCCCGTGCCTTATGAAGAAACTGGCCAAGTTTGAACCAAATCGAGCAAAATTCATAGGAGGAGTTCGTTCAAATGCGGAGGCTGTAAACGGCCAAAAAGGGGTGAAATTGTGGTCATCGTTCCAAAATGGCCGCCTTACCATTTATTGTACAACATTGGTGCCAGAGGGTTTTCTGTGCATCTTGGTGAGTTGGACAAGTGTACAATATTTCATGATTCTACGTCAAACTATGGTCAATGCGGAGGGTATTTTGAAAATACCAGGGGTGCACACGCACAATAAATCTGGTTCAGATTGGATGATGTCTCACTGAGATATAACAGTTTGAATAATCTAGGGGGCGCTCTGGAGTCAAATGTTAGCCCACCATATCAATGTGTCCACAAGGTCTCACTGATGATGCACAATAAATCTGGTTCAGATCGGCTAATGAATCACTGAGATATAACTATATACATGATGTAGGGGGCGCACTTGAGTCAAATGTTAGCCCACCATATCAATGTGTCCACAAGGACTCACTGATGATGCACAATAAATCTGGTTCAGATCGGATGATGTATCACTGAGATATAACTATAGACATAATGTAGGGGGCGCAATGGAGTCAAAATTTACATACCATTATCAATGTGTGTAGAAGTGTTCACTGATGAATCATAATAAATCTCGTGCAGATCGGATAATGTATCACTAAGATATAACTGTAGTAATAATATAGGGGGCGCTATGGAGTAAAAATGTACATACCATTATCAATGTGTGTCGAAGTGTTCACTGATAAAGCACAATAAATCTTGTGCAGATTGGATAATGTATCACTGAGATATAACTGTAGTAATAATATAGGGGGCGCTATGGAGTAAAAATTTACATACCATTATCAATGTGTATAGAAGTGTTCACTGATGAATCACAATAAATCTCGTGCAGATCGGATAATGTATCACTAAGATATAACTGTAGTAATAATATAGGGGGCGCTATGGAGTAAAAATTTACATACCATTATCAATGTGTGTCGAAGTGTTCACTGATAAAGCACAATAAATCTCGTGCAGATCGGATAATGTATCACTAAGATATAACTGTAGTATTAATATAGGGGGCGCTATGGAGTAAAAATTTACATACCATTATCAATGTGTGTCGAAGTATTCACTGATAAAGCACAATAAATCTCGTGCAGATTGGATAATGCATCACTGAGATATAACTGTAGTAATAATATAGGGGGCGCACTTAAGTCAAATGTTAAACCACAATATCAATGTGTCCACAAGGGCTCACTGATGATGCACAATAAATCTGGTTCAGATCGGATGATGTATCACTGAGATATAACAGTTTGAATAATCTAGGGGGCGCTCTGGAGTCATATGTTAGCCCACCATATCAATGTGTCCACAAGGGCTCACTGATGATGCACAATAAATCTGGTTCAGATCGGATGATGTATCACTGAGATATAACTATAGAAGTAATGTAGGGGGCGCACTTGAGTCAAATGTTAGCCCACCATATCAATGTGTCCACAAGGGCTCACTGATGATGCACAATAAATCTGGTTCAGATCGGATGATGTATCACTGAGATATAACAGTTTGAATAATCTAGGGGGCGCTCTGGAGTCATATGTTAGCCCACCATATCAATGTGTCCACAAGGGCTCACTGATGATGCACAATAAATCTGGTTCAGATCGGATGATGTATCACTGAGATATAACAGTTTGAATAATCTAGGGGGCGCTCTGGAGTCATATGTTAGCCCACCATATCAATGTGTCCACAAGGGCTCACTGATGATGCACAATAAATCTGGTTCAGATCGGATGATGTATCACTGAGATATAACTATAGAAATAATGTAGGGGGCGCACTTGAGTCAAATGTTAGCCCACCATATCAATGTGTCCACAAGGGCTCACTGATGATGCACAATAAATCTGGTTCAGATCGGATGATGTATCACTGAGATACAACAGTTTGAATAATCTAGGGGGCGCTATGGAGGCTATTTGCTAATTAGCATAAACACCTGTTCAAGGGGTGGGTAATGATCGATCATAATGATTTTGGTACTCCTCAGATCAAATCTGTGGAGTTTAGAACCAAACGTATGGTGACGGCGTTACGTCTTACTTCGCCACGTCACCACGCCCACTTGCTCCACCCAAAACGAACAGTGCTGGAAAGCTTGTTACACCAACATGTCTTCGGTGACTGGATACAATGTCACGCTGATTAGGTAACAGGGATCCGATATGGACCGTTCAACGTAAAACTTTACACTTCCTGTTGTCAGGGGGCGTGGCTTAAGTGATGTCATGATTTGACCATACAGTTTTGCAGGGGACCGGATGTGGGTCAATCACTGAAGGTTTGATGTATTAGACAGTTTTCGTGTAAGAGCTGTAAGCGTTTCGTTTTTCATGGCGAGATGTCAAACTTTGAGGTCTGGCCCCGCCCCTTCAGCATGCATGAAAACGCACAGTTTTGATAACATTTGTTCCCCCGTGCCTTATAAAGAAACTGGCAAAGTTTGAATCAAATCGAGCGAAATCCCTAGGAGGAGTTCGTTGAAATGCAGAGGTTGTAAACGGCCAAAAAGGGGTGAAAATTTGGTCATCGTTCCAAAATGGCCGCCTTACCATTTATCGTACAACATTGGTGCCAGAGGGTTTTCTGTGCATCTTGGTGAGTTGGACAAGTGTACCAAATTTCATGATTCTACGTCAAACTAAGGTCAATGCGGAGGGTATTTTGAATATTTCTAGGGGGCGCTCTTGAGCCGTTTCTGTAGCGATTTGCTAATTAGCATAAACACCTGTTCAAGGGGTGGGCAATGATCGATCATACTGATTTTGGTACTCCTCGGATCAAATCTGTGGATTTTAGAACCAAACGTATGGTGATGGCGTTATGTCTTACTTCGCCACGTCGCCACGCCCACATGCTCCACCAAAAACGAACAGTATTGGAATGCTTGTTACACCAACATGTCTTCGGTCACTGGACACAATGCCACGCTGATTAGGTAACAGGGGTCCGATATGGACCGTTCAACGTAAAACTTTACACTTCCTGTTGTCAGGGGGCGTGGCTTAAGTGATGTCATGATTTGACCATACAGTTTTGCGGGGGACCGGATGTGGGTCAATAACTGAAGGTTTGATGTATTAGACTTTTTTCGTGTAAGAGCTGTAAGCGTTTCGTTTTTCATGGCGAGATGTCCAACTTTGACGTCTGGCCCCGCCCCTTCAGCATTCATGAAAACGCACAATTTTGATATAGTTTGTTCCCCCGTGCCTTATGAAGAAACTGGCCAAGTTTGAACCAAATCGAGCAAAATTCATAGGAGGAGTTCGTTCAAATGCGGAGGCTGTAAACGGCCAAAAAGGGGTGAAATTGTGGTCATCGTTCCAAAATGGCCGCCTTACCATTTATTGTACAACATTGGTGCCAGAGGGTTTTCTGTGCATCTTGGTGAGTTGGACAAGTGTACAATATTTCATGATTCTACGTCAAACTATGGTCAATGCGGAGGGTATTTTGAAAATACCAGGGGTGCACACGCACAATAAATCTGGTTCAGATTGGATGATGTCTCACTGAGATATAACAGTTTGAATAATCTAGGGGGCGCTCTGGAGTCAAATGTTAGCCCACCATATCAATGTGTCCACAAGGTCTCACTGATGATGCACAATAAATCTGGTTCAGATCGGCTAATGAATCACTGAGATATAACTATATACATGATGTAGGGGGCGCACTTGAGTCAAATGTTAGCCCACCATATCAATGTGTCCACAAGGACTCACTGATGATGCACAATAAATCTGGTTCAGATCGGATGATGTATCACTGAGATATAACTATAGACATAATGTAGGGGGCGCAATGGAGTCAAAATTTACATACCATTATCAATGTGTGTAGAAGTGTTCACTGATGAATCATAATAAATCTCGTGCAGATCGGATAATGTATCACTAAGATATAACTGTAGTAATAATATAGGGGGCGCTATGGAGTAAAAATGTACATACCATTATCAATGTGTGTCGAAGTGTTCACTGATAAAGCACAATAAATCTTGTGCAGATTGGATAATGTATCACTGAGATATAACTGTAGTAATAATATAGGGGGCGCTATGGAGTAAAAATTTACATACCATTATCAATGTGTATAGAAGTGTTCACTGATGAATCACAATAAATCTCGTGCAGATCGGATAATGTATCACTAAGATATAACTGTAGTAATAATATAGGGGGCGCTATGGAGTAAAAATTTACATACCATTATCAATGTGTGTCGAAGTGTTCACTGATAAAGCACAATAAATCTCGTGCAGATCGGATAATGTATCACTAAGATATAACTGTAGTATTAATATAGGGGGCGCTATGGAGTAAAAATTTACATACCATTATCAATGTGTGTCGAAGTATTCACTGATAAAGCACAATAAATCTCGTGCAGATTGGATAATGCATCACTGAGATATAACTGTAGTAATAATATAGGGGGCGCACTTGAGTCAAATGTTAAACCACAATATCAATGTGTCCACAAGGGCTCACTGATGATGCACAATAAATCTGGTTCAGATCGGATGATGTATCACTGAGATATAACAGTTTGAATAATCTAGGGGGCGCTCTGGAGTCATATGTTAGCCCACCATATCAATGTGTCCACAAGGGCTCACTGATGATGCACAATAAATCTGGTTCAGATCGGATGATGTATCACTGAGATATAACTATAGAAGTAATGTAGGGGGCGCACTTGAGTCAAATGTTAGCCCACCATATCAATGTGTCCACAAGGGCTCACTGATGATGCACAATAAATCTGGTTCAGATCGGATGATGTATCACTGAGATATAACAGTTTGAATAATCTAGGGGGCGCTCTGGAGTCATATGTTAGCCCACCATATCAATGTGTCCACAAGGGCTCACTGATGATGCACAATAAATCTGGTTCAGATCGGATGATGTATCACTGAGATATAACTATAGAAATAATGTAGGGGGCGCACTTGAGTTAAATGTTAGCCCACCATATCAATGTGTCCACAAGGGCTCACTGATGATGCACAATAAATCTGGTTCAGATCGGATGATGTATCACTGAGATATAACAGTTTGAATAATCTAGGGGGCGCTCTGGAGTCATATGTTAAACCACAATATCAATGTGTCCACAATGTCTCAATGATGATTCACAGTAAATCTGGTTCAGATCGGATGATGTATCACTGAGATATAACTATAGAAATAATGTAGGGGGCGCACTTGAGTCAAATGTTAGCCCACCTTATCAATGTGTCCACAAGGACTCACTGATGATGCACAATAAATCTGGTTCAGATCGGATGATGTCTCACTGAGATATAACAGTTTGAATAATCTAGGGGGCGCTCTGGAGTCACATGTTAAACCACAATATCAATGTGTCCACAAGGTCTCACTGATGATACACGATAAATCTGGTTCAGATCGGATGATGT
Source organism: Garcialebias charrua (assembly GCA_038048925.1). Classification (NCBI taxonomy): domain Eukaryota; kingdom Metazoa; phylum Chordata; class Actinopteri; order Cyprinodontiformes; family Rivulidae; genus Garcialebias; species Garcialebias charrua. The sequence continues at coordinate 6,005 of JBBPBX010056907.1, read as the reverse complement.
CTCACTGAGATATAACAGTTTGAATAATCTAGGGGGCGCTATGGAGTTATATGTTAAACCACAATATCAATGTGTCCACAAGGGCTCACTGATTATTCACAATAAATTTGGTTCAGATCGGATGATGTATCACTGAGATATAACTATAGAAATAATGTAGGGGGCGCACTTGAGTCAAATTTAGCCCACCTTGTCAATGTGTCCACAAGGGCTCATTGATGATACACAATAAATCTGGTTCAGATCAGATGATGTCTCACTGAGATATAACAGTTTGAGTAATCTAGGGGGCGCTCTGGAGTCATATGTTAAACCACAATATCAATGTGTCCACAATGTCTCACTGATGATACACAATAAATCTGGTTCAGATCGGATGATGTATCACTGAGATATAACTGTAGTAATAATATAGGGGGCGCTATGGAGTAAAAATTTACATACCATTATCAATGTGTGTCGACGTGTTCACTGATAAAGCACAATAAATCTCGTACAGATCGGATAATGTATCACTGAGATATAACTGTAGTAATAATATAGGGGGCGCTATGGAGTAAAAATTTACATACCATTATCAATGTGTGTAGAAGTGTTCACTGATGAATCACAATAAATCTCGTGCAGATCGGATAATGTATCACTAAGATATAACTGTAGTAATAATATAGGGGGCGCTATGGAGTAAAAATTTACATACCATTATCAATGTGTGTCGAAGTGTTCACTGATAAAGCACAATAAATCTTGTGCAGATCGGATAATGTATCACTAAGATATAACTGTAGTAATAATACAGGGGGCGCTATGGAGTAAAAATTTACATACCATTATCAATGTGTGTAGAAGTGTTCACTGATGAATCACAATAAATCTCGTGCAGATCGGATAATGTATCACTAAGATATAACTGTAGTAATAATATAGGGGGCGCTATAGAGTAAAAATTTACATAACATTATCAATGTGTGTCGAAGTGTTCACTGATAAAGCACAATAAATCTCGTGCAGATCGGATAATGTATCACTGAGATATAACTGTAGTAATAATATAGGGGGCGCTATGGAGTAAAAATTTACATAACATTATCAATGTGTGTCAAAGTGTTCACTGATGATGCACAATAAATCTGGTTCAGATCGGATGATGTATCACTGAGATATAACTATAGAAGTAATGTAGGGGGCGCACTTGAGTCAAATGTTTGCCCACCATATCAATGTGTCCACAAGGGCTCACTGATGATGCACAATAAATCTGGTTCAGATCGGATGATGTATCACTGAGATATAACAGTTTGAATAATCTAGGGGGCGCTCTGGAGTCATATGTTAGCCCACCATATCAATGTGTCCACAAGGGCTCACTGATGATGCACAATAAATCTAGTTCAGATCGGATAATGTATCACTGAGATATAACTATAGAAATAATGTAGGGGGCGCACTTGAGTCAAATGTTAGCCCACCATATCAATGTGTCCACAAGGGCTCACTGATGATGCACAATAAATCTGGTTCAGATCGGATGATGTATCACTGAGATATATTTATAGAAATAATGTAGGGGGCGCACTTGAGTCAAATGTTAGCTCACTATATCAATGTGTCCACAAGGGCTCACTGATGATGCACAATAAATCTGGTTCAGATCGGATGATGTATCACTGAGATACAACAGTTTGAATAATCTAGGGGGCGCTATGGAGGGTATTTGCTAATTAGCATAAACACCTGTTCAAGGGGTGGGTAATGATCGATCATAATGATTTTGGTACTCCTCAGATCAAATCTGTGGAGTTTAGAACCAAACGTATGGTGACGGCGTTACGTCTTACTTCGCCATGTCACCACGCCCACTTGCTCCACCCAAAACGAACAGTGCTGGAAAGCTTGTTACACCAACATGTCTTCGGTGACTGGATACAATGTCACGCTGATTAGGTAACAGGGATCCGATATGGACCGTTCAACGTAAAACTTTACACTTCCTGTTGTCAGGGGGCGTGGCTTAAGTGATGTCATGATTTGACCATACAGTTTTGCAGGGGACCGGATGTGGGTCAATCACTGAAGGTTTGATGTATTAGACAGTTTTCGTGTAAGAGCTGTAAGCGTTTCGTTTTTCATGGCGAGATGTCCAACTTTGAGGTCTGGCCCCGCCCCTTCAGCATGCATGAAAACGCACAGTTTTGATAACATTTGTTCCCCCGTGCCTTATAAAGAAACTGGCCAAGTTTGAATCAAATCGAGCGAAATCCCTAGGAGGAGTTCGTTGAAATGCAGAGGCTGTAAACGGCCAAAAAGGGGTGAAAATTTGGTCATCGTTCCAAAATGGCCGCCTTACCATTTATCGTACAACATTGGTGCCAGAGGGTTTTCTGTGCATCTTGGTGAGTTGGACAAGTGTACCAAATTTCATGATTCTACGTCAAACTAAGGTCAATGCGGAGGGTATTTTGAATATTTCTAGGGGGCGCTCTTGAGCCGTTTCTGTAGCGATTTGCTAATTAGCATAAATACCTGTTCAAGGGGTGGGCAATGATCGATCATACTGATTTTGGTACTCCTCGGATCAAATCTGTGGATTTTAGAACCAAACGTATGGTGATGGCGTTATGTCTTACTTCGCCACTACGCCACGCCCACATGCTCCACCAAAAACGAACAGTATTGGAATGCTTGTTACACCAACATGTCTTCGGTCACTGGACACAATGCCACGCGGATTAGGTAAATGGGGTCCGATATGGACCGTTCAATGTAAAACTTTACACTTCCTGTTGTCAGGGGGCGTGGCTTAAGTGATGTCATGATTTGACCATACAGTTTTGCGGGGGACCGGATATGGGTCAATAACTGAAGGTTTGATGTATTAGACTTTTTTCGTGTAAGAGCTGTTAGCGTTTCGTTTTTCATGGCGAGATGTCCAACTTTGACGTCTGGCCCCGCCCCTTCAGCATTCATGAAAACGCACAATTTTGATATTGTTTGTTCCCCTGTGCCTTATGAAGAAACTGGCCAAGTTTGAACCAAATCGAGCGAAATTCATAGGAGGAGTTCGTTCAAATGCGGAGGCTGTAAACGGCCAAAAAGGGGTGAAAATTTGGTCATCGTTTCAAAATGGCCGCCTTCCCATTTATTGTACAACGTTGGTGCCAGAGGGTTTTCTGTGCATCTTGGTGAGATGGACAAGTGTACCGAATTTCATGATTCTACGTCAAAATAAGGTCAATGCGGAGGGTATTTTGAAATTTTCTAGGGGGCGCTCTTGAGCCGTTTCTGTGACGATTTTTGCCACGCCCCCAAAATACGTAATTTTTCACCAGTCCTGACGAGTCCGCCAAATTTGGTGAGTTTTCGTATATGATAAAGCCTCCAAAAGGCCACTTCTTTGGGGGGAAGAAAAATAAAAAAAATAATAATAATAATAATTAAAGCTGCAAGCAGCATTGAGGCCCTCGCAGCTTAGCGCCGCTCGGACCTTATTGAGGCGACCGCGCGAGCTCCAGCTCGTCCGCTCGGTCGCCATTTCGAAGTCTCTCGTGTCTACTCCGCACCAGGGGTGCACACGCACAATAAATCTGGTTCAGATCGGATGATGTCTCACTGAGATATAACAGTTTGAATAATATAGGGGGCGCTCTGGAGTCACATGTTAAACCACAATATCAATGTGTCCACAAGGTCTCACTGATGATACACAATAAATCTGGTTCAGATCGGATGATGTCTCACTGAGATATAACAGTTTGAATAATCTAGGGGGCGCTATGGAGTTATATGTTAAACCACAATATCAATGTGTCCACAAGGGCTCACTGATTATTCACAATAAATTTGGTTCAGATCGGATGATGTATCAATGAGATATAACTATAGAAATTATGTAGGGGGCGCACTTGAGTCAAATGTTAGCCCACCATATCAATGTGTCCACAAGGGCTCACTGATGATGCACAATAAATCTGGTTCAGATCGGATGATGTATCACTGAGATATAACAGTTTGAATAATCTAGGGGGCGCTCTGGAGTCATATGTTAAACAACAATATCAATGTGTCCACAAGGTCTCACTGATTACGCACAATAAATCTGGTTCAGATCGGATGATGTATCACTGAGATATAACTATAGAAATAATGTAGGGGGCGCACTTGAGTCAAATGTTAGCCCACCTTATCAATGTGTCCACAAGGACTCACTGATGATGCACAATAAATCTGGTTCAAATCCGATGATCTATCTTTGAGATACAACTATAGAAATAATGTAGGGGGCGCAATTGAGTCAAAATTTACACAACAATATCAATGCGTGTAGAACTGCTTCTTGATGACGCACAATAAATCTGGTACAGATCGGATGATGTATCACTGACATATAACAGTTTGAATAATCTAGGGGGCGCTCTGGAGTCATATGTTAAACCATAATATCAATGTGTCCACAAGGTCTCACTGATGATGCACAATAAATCTGGTTCAGATCGGATTATGTATCACTGAGATATAACTGTAGTAATAATATAGGGGGCGCTATGGAGTAAAAATTTACATACCATTATCAATGTGTGTCGAAGTGTTCACTGATAAAGCACAATAAATCTTGTGCAGATCGGATAATGTATCACTAAGATATAACTGTAGTAATAATACAGGGGGCGCTATAGAGTAAAAATTTACATACCATTATCAATGTGTGTAGAAGTGTTCACTGATGAATCACAATAAATCTCGTGCAGATCGGATGATGTATCACTAAGATATAACTGTAGTAATAATATAGGGGGCGCTATGGAGTAAAAATTTACATACCATTATCAATGTGTGTCGAAGTGTTCACTGGTAAAGCACAATAAATCTCGTGCAGATTGGATAATGTATCACTGAGATATAACTGTAGTAATAATATAGGGGGCGCTATGGAGTAAAAATTTACATACCATTATCAATGTGTATAGAAGTGTTCACTGATGAATCACATTAAATCTCGTGCAGATCGGATAATGTATCACTAAGATATAACTGTAATAATAATTAAAGCTGCAAGCAGCATTGAGGCCCTCGCAGCTTAGCGCCGCTCCGGCCTTATTATGTCGACCACGGGACCTCCAGCTGATCTGCTCGGTCACCACCTCGAACTCTCTCATGCCCATCCAGCACCCGTTTGCCAAGAACAGTTAGCGAATAACAACAATATATACGTGTTTAGAAGTGCTGACTGGTGACACACAGTAAATGTAGAACAGATCAGATGATCTAGCAATGAGATGTAACAGTTTGAAAAATAATGTAGGGGGCGCACTGGAGTTATCTGTTAAACCACAGTATCAATGTGTGTTGAAGTGCTCACTGATGATGTACAATAAATCTGGTAAATATCGGATGATGTATAACTGAGATATAACAGTTTGAATAATCTAGGGGACGCACTTGAGTCAAATGTTAGCCCACCATATCAATGTGTCCACGAGGGCTCACTGATGATGCACAATAAATCTGGTTTAGATCGGATAATGTATCACTGAGATATAACTGTAGTAATAATATAGGGGGCGCTATGGAGTAAAAATTTACATACCATTATCAATGTGTATAGAAGTGTTCACTGATGAATCACAATAAATCTCGTGCAGATCGGATAATGTATCACTAAGATATAACTGTAGTAATAATATAGGGGGCGCTATGGAGTAAAAATTTACATACCATTATCAATGTGTGTCGAAGTGTTCACTGATAAAGCACAATAAATCTCGTGCAGATCGGATAATGTATCACTAAGATATAACTGTAGTAATAATATAGGGGGCGCTATGGAGTAAAAATTTACATACCATTATCAATGTGTGTCGAAGTGTTCACTGATAAAGCACAATAAATCTCGTGCAGATCGGATAATGTATCACTAAGATATAACTGTAGTAATAATACAGGGGGCGCTATGGAGTAAAAATTTACATACCATTATCAATGTGTGTAGAAGTGTTCACTGATGAATC
>JBBPBX010056906.1:12101-22603 GCA_038048925.1 Garcialebias charrua | reverse complement strand
GTGTTTGCTACCAATTCACCGAGAGTCCGTGAAAAGCTACTTTGTCAAGGTCCAGACTTAACGCTAGAAAAAGAGATCAACGTTGCCAGATCGTTCGAGCTATCACGACAGCAACTACAGACTATGACAAACGCCGCAATTAGCATGCCAGCACAGTCCGTGCACGTGGTTAGCAAAAGCCGCAGCATGCTAACGCACCACAGTAGCAAAGCAAAAGGCCACAGCAACGAAGGCGTCGCTCAAAGCAAAAATACGTGCAGAGCATGTGGGAGAGGACACAGCCGCACAGAGGAATGTCCCGCAAGAGGACGCCAGTGCAATAAATGCAAGAAATTTAACCATTTCGCCAACGTGTGCAGGACGCAAACACCACAGCGCAAACAAAGCTTTGCACCCAGAAGAGTGCATCATGTCGCAGACAGCCATGAACAGCCACAAGAGGAGCTGTTTATCGACACAATCACTACAAAGTATGAAAATACTAACAAAGAACAAGCGTATGCAGAGTTGGAAGTTGGAGAAAAAAGACAAAAACTCAGCTTCAAAGTAGACACTGGGGCACAAGCGAACATAATACCAGCAGGAACATTTCATCAAATGTTTGGTAGTATGCCACTAAACCCCACGACTAGTCAACTCACAGCATATGGAGGTCAAACACTGAAAACAGAGGGTTCGTGCAGATTGTCGTGCAGCTACAAAAACACGTCTGTTTGGCTGGAATTCGACAGTCTGTGCCAACGCACCTTCTGTTTTGGGCATGAGAGCATGTTTGGACTTAAATATAGTCAAACTAGTACACACTGTTGGTGTGCAGCTCAAAGAAAAAAACAGACATTTATGAGGAATTTGCTGACGTGTTTCAAGGGATTGGTCTGTTTCCAGGAGAATGCCAGATCCATCTAAAGCCCTCAGCATCGCCCGTGGTGTGCCCTCCACGACGCATACCTTTCGCCCTCCGTGACCGCCTGAAAGCTGAACTGGACGAAATGGAGAAAAACAACATCATACAGAGAGTCACAGAACCAACTGAATGGGTGGATGCTCTCGTCGTCGTAGAAAAGCCTAAGACTAAAAAGCTGAGAGTCTGTCTGGATCCACGTCCACTAAACAAAGCGATCCAGAGACCACACTACCCACTACCGACCTTGGACAACGTAACACCAAAACTGGCTGGAGCAAAGTATTTCAGCGTGTTGGACGCCAGGTCAGGACACTGGACAATTAAACTCAACGAAGAATCATCGATGTTGACCACTTTCAACACAATTTATGGCAGATATCGCTTCAAAAGACTGCCATTTGGGATCATCTCAGCTCAAGATGAGTTCCAGAGAAGAGTGGATGAAGCCTACGAGGGACTGCCAGGCGTGGCTACCATCGTGGACGACATTTTAGTGTACGGAAGCACTAAACAAGAGCACGACGCAAACCTACACTCAGTTTTGGAGAGGACCCGCCAAAAGGGTATAAAACTGAACAAAGACAAAAGCGTAATTTGTGTACCCGAAGTCAACTATTTTGGACACACGTTGACCTGTGATGGTATTCGTCCAGACCCTAACAAGATTGAGGCCATCAGAGACATGCCACCGCCTCAAAACAAGTCTGAACTAGAAACCATACTGGGCATGGTCACCTACCTCGCAAAGTTTGCACCACGACTGTCAGAAGTGACTGCGCCGCTCCGAGAACTCCTGAAAGAAAAGAACGAGTTCGTATGGGACACAAACCAAGAAGCCGCCTTCCAGTGTGTGAAAGATCTACTCACAACGGAACCAGGTCCAGTGCTCACCTATTTCGACCACAAAAAGGAAGTAAAGCTGCAAGTAGATGCTTCAAAGTACGGTTTAGGCGCCGTATTGCTACAAGACGAAAAACCAGTAGCCTACGCATCTAAAACCCTCAACGAGACTGAAGTAAACTATGCACAGATCGAGAAAGAACTCTTTGCAGTACTCTTTGGCTGTAAACGTTTTCACCAATACCTGTACGGACGTCAGGTAATCGTTGAGTCAGACCACAAACCACTGGAGTCAATTATGCGAAAACCCCTCGCAGCTGCTCCTCCAAGACTTCAACGAATGATCATACAGCTACAGAGGTACGACATCATCATTGTACACAAACCAGGCAAGCATATACCCGTCGCAGACACGTTATCCAGAAAACCCACTGCACGCCACGATCCTTCATTAAGCGAAGGTATGGACTTCCAAGTGCACACTGTGATGGACAATGCACCTGTGAGCGACCGCAAAATGATGGAAATCAGAGACGCTACAGCAAGAGATGAACAACTCATACTCTTAAAGAGAATTATCCAGCAGGGTTGGCCAGAATCAGCCAAAAAATGCCCACAAGCCGTTTCAGAATACTGGAACATTAGGCATGAGCTCTCAGAAGCTAATGGTATTCTTCTAAAAGGGGAGAAAATTGTTATTCCAAATGTGTTGAGAACTGAAATGTTGTCACGTATACACGCTGGACATTTAGGAATGGACAAATGTAAACAGAGAGCTAGAGATATATTGTTTTGGCCAGGTATGGGAAAACAAATAGAGACACTAGTTGGGTCATGCAGCATCTGTTTGGAGCACAGAAGCTCACTCCCAAAAGAACCAATGGTTTCTCACCCGATACCAGACCAACCTTGGCAAGCCATAGCGACAGACCTGTTCAAATGGAACGACGACTACATTGTCACTGTAGACTACTACAGCAGGTACTTTGACGTGGAAAAAATTCCCAACCTCACATCATCAGTGGTTATTCAAAAACTAAAAGCCACATTCGCCAGATTTGGAATTCCACAGACTGTAGTAAGTGACAATGGACCCTGTTACAGCTCACAAGAATTCAGAAACTTCGCCAAAGCTTGGGACTTTGAACACACAACAAGCAGCCCCATGTACCCACAGAGCAACGGGTTGGCAGAAAGAACTGTGAGAACTGTCAAGGCTCTCATGGAGAAAGCACACATGAAGAGGACAGACCCCTACCTCAGCCTGTTGGAATACAGGAACACTCCGGTTGATGGATTCAAATCACCAGCACAACTGCTGATGAGTAGGAGACTTCACTCAATCCTTCCATCCACGAAAGAGCAACTACAACCTGAACTAACTCGCTAGAGCAACATTCGCCGCAGAAGACAGAGATGTCAAAAGTGACAAAAGTGGTACTATGACAGAACTGCAAAACCACTGCCAGCGCTGCCACCGGGAGCTGCTGTTCGTTTTCAACTGCCAGATGTTACTTGGAAACCAGCAACTGTCATCGGACCAGCAAAGACTAATCGCTCGTACCACATCAAGACGGAAGATGGTTCTGAAATCAGAAGGAACAGACGGCATCTGATTCCAACTCCCGATGTCACCACACCAGATTATCCAGAACCAGAACCACCAAACATTGCACAACAAACAGGCATGGACAGTGAAGAAAGTTCAGAGTACACACCTCTGATACAAACCCGATCAGGTCGAGTGGTGAGACCCAGAAACGTTTTGGATTTGTAAAAAAAAAAAAAAAGGGAAAAATGCTTGTAAAATGTATGTTCAAATTTTGCATTTACAGCAGGTGTTGTGTTAAATGTCATGTGTAGAGATTTTGTATTGGTTATAGATTTTGATATAATAGGTTCTGATTAGTACGTGTTATAGAAGGACATTTATTTTTATTTCAAAAAAAGGGAGATGTAATATCCTGTCACGTACATATACGTGCTTACGTTAGAATGTACGTGATGACGTAGTTACGTAGTTGACGCAACGTTACGTTAGTTACTTTGTTGTTGTACCGACCAGATGAATGGCGGACATGTTGAATAAAAGCTCGCAGTGAACCAGACCGAATCTTCTACCATCCTTCGATCCTGTCGGTAATCGTGCACATTAAAGATAGCTGCATCAAAGATGGACAGCTGATCTTTTACAATACTTTTTGCCTTTTATTTGTGAAACAAGGTCAGAGGAAGCTGGTTCTGGTTCGGTCATTGGACCCGGTGTTACACCATATTCTGTGACCTGCAACAGTTCATGCAACATCACCCCCTACGGTCACAATATATGGTGGTCACAGAATATGGTGTAACACCGGTTCGCAACGCGCTCCAAACAGGAAGTTGATTCATTTTCTGTTCTGTAACTGTGACGTGATGAGGTCACTACGATTGGTCACTACGATTGGTCACTACGATTACTCGACTTGAAATAAAAAAACTCGATAGAGGTCCAAGTAATCGATGTGTTGATTACTCGAGTAGTCTGTTAAAGCCCTACCTGATAGTGAGTTGGATCAGATGGTGGGGGAAGATGCTGGACAGATCCAGTAGACCCAAACGTGTAGTGAGGGTTTGCTAGAACACCTGTCAGAAGAACCTGTCAGAAAGATCTTCAACTCACACCTCCAGGAGAGCTTTAACTGCATCCCAGCTGAGGCGGGGACATTTGATTCCGAGTGGACCATGTTCCACGCCTCAATTGTTGAGGTAGCTGCCTTGAGCTGTGGCCACAAGGTTGTGCTTCTCACAGTGGCCATCCTCAAACTCAGTGGTGGACAGCCCGGGTTAGGGAGGCTGTCAAGCTGCAAAAGGAGTTCCTATTGGGCCTTGTTGGCTGGTGGGACTCTAGAGGCATTCGGTGTATAGGAGTTCAGCGAAGACTTGGATAAGGACTCTCGGTCGGCTCCAAGGAGATTCTGAAAGCAGTTCTTTAATGCTGTGTTCAGTGAAGGTGGAGCGCTGTTGATCTCAACAGTGATGCTATTATGGGGTGGAAAGAATTCTTCTTGGACCTTCTCAATCCCACTGGCACGTCTTCCATGGAGGAAGCTGAGTCAGGAGACTTCGGAGTTGTTCTGTCCATAACTTTGGCTGACGTTGCTGAGGTCGTTAAAAAGCTACAAGGTGGCAGGGCTTCGGGGGTGGATGAGATTCACCCTAATTTCCTAAAGGCTCTGGCTGGTGTGGGGCTGTCTTGGTTGACACGCCTTTGCAACATTGCGTGGACATCGGGGGCAGTGCCACTGGACTGGAAGACTGGGGTTGTGGTTCCCCTCTTCAAAAAGGGGGACCAGAGGGTGAGCTCCAATTATAGGGGCACCACTCTCCTTAAAACGTAAAACATATGGTATAAGATGATAAGATATAACTTTATTGATCCTGTAGGAAATAGTTTTAGGGATAGTAACAGCCAGGAATAATAAATATAAACAGGAAATCGTGGAAACAGGAAACTTTGAAAATAATAGTGTGAATGCTTAATAAACATTCACACTATTTGACCTTTGACTCGTCCGTCCATCCATCCATCCATCCATCCATCCATCCATCCATCCATCCATCCATCCATTTTCGTCCGCTTATCCGGGGTCGGGTCGCGGGGGTAGCAGCCTAAGTAGGGAGGCCCAGACTTCCCTCTCCCCAGCCACTTGGAGCAGCTCCTCTGGGGGAATCCCAAGGCGTTCCCAGGCCAGCCGAGAAACATAGTCCCTCCAGCGTGTCCTGGGTCTTCCTCTGGGTCTCCTCCCGGTGGGACATGCCCGGAACACCTCACCAGGGAGGCGTCCAGGAGGCATCCTAACCAGATGCCCGAGCCACCTCAACTGGCTCCTCTCGATGTGGAGAAGCAGCGGCTCTACTCCGAGTCCCTCCCGGATGACTGAGCTTCTCACCCTATCTCTAAGGGAGAGTCCAGACACCCTGCGGAGAAAACTCATTTCAGCCGCTTGTATCCGAGATCTTGTTCTTTCGGTCACAACCCAAAGCTCATGACCATAGATGAGGGTGGGAACGTAGATCGATCGGTAAATTGAGAGCTTTGCCTTTTGACTCAGCTCTCTCTTCACCACGACAGACCGGTACAGCGCCCGCTTCACTGCGGATGCTGCACCTATCCGCCTATCGATCTCACGCTCCAGTTTTCCCTCATTCGTGAACAAGACCCCCATCTTGTTCTAATGAGATGTTATATTTAAGTTTGTTTACCCGCTTCTTCTGTTTTGGAACGCGGGGGACACTGGTGTTCAGCTATCATTGAGTGAGAGGCGGGGGACACCGTGGACATGTCTCCAGTCCTTCATAGGGACACATAGAGACAAACAACCATTATCTCTCTCACCTCGGGACAGTTCAGAGTTACCATCAGTCTAACATGCATGTTTTTGGTCTGTGGGAGGAAACTGGAGAAAACCCACGCAGCACAGAGAGAACATGCAGACTCCATGCAGGAAGGCCCAGAGACCAGGATTTGAACTAGCAACCTGCTCACTGAGAGGCAGCAGCTCTACCAACTGCACCACCAAGAGAAAATAACAGTTTTATTTTAAACTAATGACACAGGGAGGGAAGAGGAAAAGTGAAGTTCATCTGAAGGAAGAGCAGCCTTCAATCCTGACGTGTCCTGAAACAACAATATTTGGGTGATGGTTATTTTACGAGTCCCCCCCAGTGAAAGACAGCTTGCAGGCACCAACCGTCTGCTCTCCTCTTTATCTGCAGATAAGACGTGCACACAAAAGGATTTACACACACTTCCAACTTTTCAGCAAAACAAACTGACCTCCTGAGCTAATCATTAACCTGCACAATCAAAACTGAACGCGCTCTCTGGGCGAGAGTGAAATCATGCAGAAACTCAGAACAGAACTATCAGTTTGATCTGTCCCAGTGGGAGTGTTGGGAGAACTGGTTGAGCTCCAGGACTCATGGGCCGTCACAGATGAATCAGCTCAAAGACACGTTAGACCAATGTTGTTTGTAAAAATCATCACTTCAGAAACGATGCATGTTGTTCAATCCCTGATGTAGCTGGAGGTGGATGCTGTGGATCTGGTCCCTCAGCCACCCAGAGGAGGGTGTAGGGTGGAGGGTGGAGGGTGTAGGGTGGAGGGTGTAGGGTGGAGGGTGTAGGGTGGAGGGTGGAGGGTTAGGGTTAGGGTTAGGGTTAGGGTTAGGGTTAGGGTTAGGGTTAGGGTTAGGGTTAGGGTTAGGGTTAGGGTTAGGGTTAGGGTTAGGGTTAGGGTTAGGGTTAGGGTTAGGGTAGGGTTAGGGTTAGGGTTAGGGTTAGGGTTAGGGTTAGGGTTAGGGTTGAGGGTTAGGGTTAGGGTTAGGGTTAGGGTTAGGGTTAGGGTTAGGGTTAGGGTTAGGGTTAGGGTTAGGGTTAGGGTTAGGGTTAGGGTTAGGGTTAGGGTTAGGGTTAGGGTTAGGGTTAGGGTGGAGGGTGGAGGGTGTGAGGGTGTAGGGTGTAGGGTGGAGGGTGGAGGGTGTAGGGTGGAGGGACGGAGCTCCTGGGTCAGCTCATGTAGACGCACCAACAGCAGCTTCACTAACAGACAACACTCACTGCTACACAAAGGACATGTCAAGATGGAGACACAAGCATCGATTGAACAAAATCCATGAAGACAAATCAGACTCAGACGTCGTCCTGAATTCTGTCTTCATACTTTTTCTTATTTCGGCTGCTTCTTCTTCAGGGGTCGCCACAGCGAACTACCTCGCATGAAGACTGGGTGATTGTTTCAATGCCTGATGTCCTTCCTGACACAACCACAGACCACCGAACTTTTGTATGTGTGCAATGTTGTCTGGTCTGGAGACAGAGACATGGACAAAAAGACAGGAGACAGAGACATGGACAAAAAGACAGGAGACAGAACTGGAAGTGTCAGAAATGAAGATGTTGAGGTTCTCCTTAGGAGTGACAAGGATGGATAAGATCAGGAATGAGATCATCAGAGGTACAACACATGTTGAACAACTGGGAGATAAAGTTAGGGAGGACACACTGAGATGGTTTGGACATGTCCAGAGGAGGGACAGTGGTTTGGACATGTCCAGAGGAGGGACAGTGGTTTGGACATGTCCAGAGGAGGGACAGTGGGTATATTGGTAGAAGGATGTTAGAAATGCAGCTGCAGGAAAAAGACAAAGAGGAGACTTAAGGATGCAGTTAGAGGACATGGAGGTAGTTGGAGTGAGGTGGAGGAGGACTCTCTGTGGAGACCCTGAATATGAAAAAGCCAGAAAAACAACAACAACTGTACAAACTAACCTCTAAGCTTGCCCTAACAAGCCAACAAGCTAAGAAAAAAAAAAAGTTCCCCATGAAACATATGATTGATTGATTGATTGATTGATTGATTGATTGATGTTTTCCTCAGTGCGTCTGAAATTAGTTTGTGATGTAAACAGATGTGGAGAGCGCTGCCTCACACCAGCTGCATGATGCGTTCATCACACCTGAGCAGTCAACATGAAACCATACAGATGTTGATCCAGTCATGTTGTCTTCACCAGATGTTCTCATCAACTTCTTCTCTTCCAGCAGGTTCAACATGACCTCATCACTCGAGCTCATTCTCTGGTGTAGATACGTGTCTCTGCTGTAATCACACGTGTGAACAGGAACACTGAAACATGTATGAGGAGGTCTAATCTCGTTCTCCGTTTAATCTTCATCACATCAGCTGGGTGAAATGAGAAGAACAGGAGGTCACATGACTCAGACCTGACAGGAGGTCACATGACTCAGACCTGACAGGAGGTCACATGACTCAGACCTGACAAGAGGTCACATGACTCAGACCTGACAGGAGGTCACATGACTCAGACCTGACAGGAGGTCACATGACTCAGACCTGACAGGAGGTCACATGACTCAGACCTGACAGGAGGTCACATGACTCAGACCTGACAGGAGGTCACATGACTCAGACCTGACAGAGGTCACATGACTCAGACCTGACAGGAGGTCACATGACTCTCGTTGGGTGCAGGACCACATCCAGACTCATGCAGGCTCAAACACGTGGGACACGACCTGCGGCACCTGCGGTAACAACCACCTGGAGAAGACACTCAGCTCTTGTGTTGTGCTAATTTTAATGATTGTTATCTACAAACCTTTAGCTCATTTAGCTGTGGTTGAGAGTCTGCACACTTTAGTAACGTCTCTGTAAGCAGCTGCTGCACATCTGTCCTGGACAGCTAAATGCACAACAGATTTTAAAGGCGGCAGCAGATTTCCTGCGACTCTGGCTTCTAAGTGTGCTGAATGTTTATGTGCGAGTCTAGTCTCGTCTAGAACCTCATAAACAAAAAGCCGATAGTGCTTCTCAGACAAATGCACACTGCGCATGGTTTTTCAGACCGGAGGATTAAAATAAGAATATTTTACAATATGCTGAGAAATGACAGCGCTGTAGCTAAACTGCATTTACTGTGAAAAGACAGTGTGAATGCTTATTGCTGAAGAACTTGCTAAAAAAAAACAGCTGAAATTGGCTAAAACATGCTGAAATGTAGCTGAAGTGGAAAAACAAGCCTAAGTTAGCAGAAGAAAGCCGGAAGAACACATATTTTCTGAATGAAGTTTAAATGAACAGAAAGGAGCACAAGAAATGGGAAATTACCGGTAGCTAAAACAGCTGAAATTAGCACCAAAAAAAGTAGCCAAACAGACAGAAAGAAGCTTAAACTACCAGAAGGAAATGGAAGGAGCTGAAATGAAATGAGTTAAAATAAATAAATAAATAAATAAACAAGTGGAATTGGCTGAAAAATCAAAATTTTGCACAAAAATAGCTAAATAGTAGCTGAAATAGTAGAAAAAGCTGAAATTAGCAGAAATACGTTGACAGGAGCATAACAAGATGAAATTAACAGAAAGAAGTTAATTAGAGCAGAAATTACCACAAAAACTTGAATTTATATGAAAACCGATGGAATTAGCTAAAAATGCTAAAAAGTTAGCTGAAAACAGAACAAGCTTAAAGGTGCTATGTGTAACTTTCTGTAGAGCACAGAACTTAGAAATATTTTCAACAGGCAAAGCATTCTGATCCCTCCCCCTCAGAGCCATATATGGCTCTGCCCCCCTTGCTCTGCTGAAATTCAAATTCAAGCTCTGTTTTTATTGGCTGGTTAACGGCGGGTCACTCTGTGTTTTTAGTGTTTTTATAAATGCTGATAGAGAAGCAAGGGGACTATAGTTTTTTTCAGAGATTACTTTGTCTAACATCAGTCTGTCAGTAGATAGTGACAGAGTGAAGAAATATGTTAAAAATATATTGTTAGAAAAGTTACAGACTGCACTACAAAGTTACATAGTGCAGCTTTAAATGAGCAGAAGGCATTGGGGAGAGCACAATTTTGCCCAATTAGGCTGGAAAAAAATAAAAAATAAATAACAGACATGAGCACAAAAGGTAAAATTATCTGGAAAAAAAGGAAATCAGCCAAAAAATAAAAACAGCTGAAAAGTAGCTGAAAAGGCAGAAAGAAGCTTAAATTACCAGAAGGAAGTGGAGAGAGCTCATTTTTGCTGCTTTAGGCTGAAACAAAGTTAAGATGAGTGCAAATGAAAATGATGCTGAAAAACGTACAGAATTCAGAAACTATATTATAATAATAATAATAAATAATAATAGTAATAATAGTAATAATAATAATAATAGTAATAATAATAGTAATAATAATAATAATAATAATAATAATA
>JBBPBX010056905.1:0-13790 GCA_038048925.1 Garcialebias charrua | reverse complement strand
CTTCTAGGGTAAAAGTCTTAAATTTACTATAACAAACTAAGATGTTTATTGATGGTGGTGCAGAGGTCATAGAAGGTGGGCCTGTTATCGAAAGGTCATTGGTTCAGTTCCCTGAACAGACAACATCAAAATGTGGGTGGGAAAGGTGAAGCACCCACACCTGCCTCCACCCTCATTTGCCCCACTCTGGGCCCTTGAGCCAGGCCCTCAACCCCCACCATCTGCTCCCCCGGGTGCCCTAGATAGCAGCTCTCTGCTCCAAACAGAGAGCTGTGGTAGCTCGGTGGTCTGTGGTTGTGTCAGGAAGGACATCCGGTGTAAAAACAGTTGTCCAGTCCATGTGAGTTATTTCGCTGTGGTGACCCCTGAAGAAGGGAGCAGATGGAATAATAAAAAAATTTAATTAAATAAAAATACAACTACAGTACTGTGTTAGAGACAATTTCCTAAGTGAGATTAAATTACAGTTTTATAAGAAAATGTCAAAAGTTTATTTGAATGAATCTGATTTTTACCCTGGATGTAAGTTTACCACCTACATCTTGAAGCTTATTCCGATGTTCGTTTGGTAAATTATACAACTTGAATAAATTATTATCATTATTATTTTTCATAAAATAATCTCAGTAAACAAATGTTCTTCTGGTAAAAGGCTCTTCAAGATTCAGTGAGAAGCCAAATGAATGGGGATATGTGATGTTGAAGAAAAACCCTTTACACATCCAATAATTTGGCATAAAAATTACATCTGTACAATATTTAAACAACTTGTGAAATGTGTTAATGTTTAATATTGTGAAGATAATATCTGTTACAATAAAGCCACATTTTCCTCACTCCTCACTTTATCATAACCGTCATCTAAACCAGCTGTGGGCATTACAGCTGTCAGAGGAACGACCAAATACATCAGTAGCAGCAGAACACTTAAAATTTAACTGCCTATAGGCTCATTTTTTAATACACATATTGTGATGCCGATCATTTTTCAGTATTTCTGCTGTAATAATCATACAAATAAAAATTGGACAAACATCTTAAGTTACAAAAAAAATTAATGATCTGATTTCAAAAAGTGGCTCAAAACTGAATAAAAGTCTTAAAACGTTTAGTTTGGAATAGTAAAGTTAATAAAATGGACAGTGTTGGATTCTTGTTAGTTGCTGCAGTAATATCTTATGTCTGTTAAACTTGAAACTTGGAAGCAACATATAAAGAAGGGGTATTTGAGTACTTGTGCACAGTACTGTACTTTACACAAGTTTGGAATCATCTTAGTTGTAGTTTATGTTCTTGTTTTGAGACTCCCGTGCTCTTTGTTTTTACAGAAAGACAGCACTCTGGAAGCAGCTGGAAACATCTTGAAGAACTGGAGCAAAGTTTAGTTAAACTCTTTCTTCAGAATGAACCAGTAGAGATGAACTGAAGAATAATTCACAGGTTTTATCTGTATCCTGTGATAGGAGCGATGATCCCACAATATGTTGTGATTAGCAAATCAAAGAAAACTTTCAGAACATATTTGGTCAAACTGCTTTATGATGGTTTTTTTGTTGTTTGTTTTATGCCTTTTGTGGGCAACACAACAATAAATCATGCACAATTTTTACCACACGTTTGTTTGTTTTGAAAGGTTTTGTGATACTGTATGATTATTGACTTGTACTTTTAACTGAGGAGATAAAGAAGGCTAACTTTTTTAATAATATTTGCATATCCTGGTCTTACCAAGCTTAACATTAGCACATTTAAAAAAAAAAAAATCCAAAAGTGGTCATTGTAATTTTCGTAAACCATTCCATATAAAGATCCACAGATGATTGTATAGCCTGGTTAAAACCAGACCCTTGTCCTTCACTTCGCTTTGTACTGGGTCTGGGACTTGTCTCATAGACAAGGATATCTCCGGTAGATTTTTGACCGGACCAATCAGAGAGCAGAAGGTGGAGTTTTGAACGACGTCGACTGACGTCGTCAGTTAAAATGGCTGCCGCCACGAAGGAATTTTCATGAAAACAAGGTAAAAAACTATTATTTCTTTGCTGAGAAAAATATATTTCTTAGCTGACGTTATATCAGAAGTGTTCCTGAGCAATCAGAGAACAGAAGGCGGAGTTTTGAACGACGTCGACTGACGTCGTCAGTTAAAATGGCTGCCGCCACGAAGGAATTTTCATGAAAACAAGGTAAAAAACTATTATTTCTTTGCTGAGAAAAAATATATTTCTTAGCTGACGTTATATCAGAAGTGTTCCTGAGCTTAACAGTTCCTAAATCAATTCACGAAATGGTCAAATCTGCTGGATTTAAATAGTTTCGGTTTGACATTTTCCAAACAGCCTCGGGTGCGCTACGAAAATAAATGATAAAAAATCGAATTTTATCTCAAATGTTTAATCTAGGCTAGGGGTGTCAAACATGCGGCCCGGGGGCCGGATCCGGCCCGCCAGGGGTTTTTAGTCGGCCCACGGATAAATCTGAATTATATAAAATAAAATAAAACGCTATTTTCTTAAAAATCTGCAGTTCCTATGTTGTCCGCTAGAGGCGCTATGTTTTAGTCAGTTCCTATGTTGTCCTACTCAAACCGGGTGCCTCTAGGATCCAGGGGCGCTGTGTTTTAGTGCAGCAGATAGCAAGCGGAGAGTGACTCTGCTCATTTTCCCTGTCTTCTTGTGCGCAGCAAGCGTTCCTCCTGATGTGAAACAGTACTAAAACAAGATTTCAGGGTTGCTGAGGGAGTTTGAGAAACGATTTCAGGTCTTTAGAAGAATAGAATATATCTTTATTGACAGGGCACAATACAACAGGATTGAAATTACGCACACGTCTTAAAAGATGGGCCGAGTGCACGAAGCCGCAGTCGTGTCGGCTCCGCCACAAAGGCAAACTCGAGACAGAATTTGCAGTTTTTCTCTCACCACTCACCATCAGAGGTTCTAATGTGCCTGTTGACATGCAACTTGAAATCATTGGTTTGCAGTGTGATGTGGAATTGAAGGACAAATTTGCCTCTGTGGGCTTGGCACATTTTACAAGTATCTCTTACCACGCTATCCTAAATTGACAGCACTGGCTGCAAAAATGTCCATGTTTGGGACTACCTACCTGTGAGCAAGGTTTCACTAATGAACATTAATAAAACAGCTACGCTCAAAGCTCAATTTATGTGTTCACAATTGCTTCCTAGATGTGGAAAATGGATTTAAAATTCATTCATTTCTAAATTTTGATGGGTTTGATGCATTTTTAACATGCAGGAAAGTGTTTTAACAAAACTGTGTTTTTTTTATGTCCAGAGGACCAGACTTAGCTTTTTTAGATTTTTCTACCTGGATTATTGAGCATGCATCAGGGTATTTAACAAAACAGTTTGTTGACTAAATGTTTTAAAACGTGCAATCACTGATCAGTTTTTTAATGTGTAATGCACTTAAATGTTAAACTGAGTAAAAGTGTAAAAGGACAATTAATTTAATGTAAATATTTTTATAATTTATTTATTCTTTGCACTAATACAAAGAAAAAAAGTGGACTTTTGGAATGAGTACACTGGTCTGCCCCCTTGAGATCAGATTAAGCTGTATGCGGCCCCCAGATCAAAATGAGTTTGACACCCCTGATCTAGGCCAACAGTCAGTAAATTAGAGCCATATAATTACACACTGGTAGCAGAAAATATATCCACCGAGTGGTTTCTGAGCTATTTATCTGAATAGCCTGGCCTCGCCAGGCTAAACTAACAAAACTCCGCCTTCTGTTCTCTGATTGGTCCATTCAAAAATCTGCCGGAGAAATCATTGTCTATGGGACAAGTCCCAGACCCTAGTACAAAGCGAAGTGAAGGACAGGGTCTGGTTTTAACCAGGCTAATGATTGTACAGTATTTTACATTTTGAAAGGGCAGCACGGTGGCTCAGTTGGTGGAGCTGTTGCCTCTCAGCGAAAAGATAGCTGGTTCAAATCCTGGTCTGGGACCTTTCTGGGTGGAGTTTGCATGTTCTCGCTGTTCATGCGTTGGTTTTCTCCAGGTACTCCAGTTTCCTCCCACAGACCAAAAACTTGCAGGTTAGGCTGATTGTTAACTAAATTGTCTCTAGGTGAGAGAGAGACATTCATATCACCCATCACCTTTCATGCCAGAGTTTGAGGGGGAAAACCTCTTAAAACACTGACACTGTAGCCATTTTGGTCAAACCTTGTAAATAGCATTATGCACAATCCAATGTTAGATGTAGTAAGATGTGTTAGCAATAAGAGTTTACAGTGGTGCTTGAATGTTTGTGAATCCTTTAGAATCTTACATTGGCATATATACACACACACACTGCTCAAAAAATAAATAAAGGGAACACTCAAATAACACATCCTAGATCTGAATGAATGAAATATTCTCATTGAATACTTTGTTCTGTAAAAAGTTGAATGTGCTGACAAATGGTAAATGGAGCTTATTTATATAGCGCCTTCCAGCCCCCTCTGAGGAGCCCCAAAGCGCTTTACAATACGAGCCATCTACCCATTCATACACACATTCATACACCGTTAGTGGTAGCCTGCCTTGTAGGGCGCTATCCAGACCTACCGGGAGCAACTCGGGGTTAAGTGTCTTGCCCAGGGACACAACGACACATGGTGGGCGGATGCGGGACTCGAACCTCCGACCTTTTGATTGGGGGTCGACTGCCATTACCACTGTGCCACGGCCGCCCCAACAACAAAAATCACACAAAAATCATCAATGGAAATCAAATTTGTTAAACAATGGAGGCCTGGATTTGGAGTCACACAAAATTAAAGTGGAAAAACACTACAGGCTGATTCAACTGTATGTAATGTCCTTAAAACAAGTCAAAATGGGGCTCGGTATTGTGTGTGGTCTCCACGTGCCTGTATAACCTCCCTACAACGCCTGGGCATGCTCCTGATGAGACAGCGGATGGTCTCCTGAGGGATTTCCTCCCAGACCTGGACTAAAGCATCCACCAACTCTTGGACAGTCTGTGGTGTAACGTGACGGTGGATGGAGCGAGACATGATGTCCCAGATGTGCTCAATCGGATTCAGGTCTGGGGAACGGACAGGCCACTCCATAGCTTCAATGTTTTCATCTTGCAGGAACTGCTGACACACTCCAGCCACATGAGGTCTAGCATTGTGTTGTATTAGGAGTAACCCAGGGCCAACCACACCAGCATATGGTCTCACAAGGGGCCTGAGGATCCCATCTCGGCACCTAATGGCAGTCAGGCTACCTTTGGTATGCACATGGAGGGCTATGCGACCTTACAAAATTCACGTAATGGTCAAATCTGGATTTAAATTGTTTTGCTTTGACGTCTTCCAAACGGTCTTGCGCGTTGCGAGAATAAATTATAAATAAATCGAATTTTCGCTCAAACATCTCTTACAGCTAATGGGTTATAAATATCCATCCAGTGATTACTTTCTTTAAGTCATCAAAATCTGTCGTGTTGTTCACGAGCTATTTTGCTAAGAAACACTAGTTCAGACCTACCTCCAAAGTTCAGGAGGTCGGGCTGCGACAGAGTGAGTCCGAGCAGAGGAGGCTTTTTTCGGACACATGAGCTGGGAACGGTCGGTGGCCCCTAGCGTCCGAAAGTGGTACTGCTCCATTTTTTTCATCAGAATGAATGGAAACTTGTCATATCTCAGCCAAAAAATCTAAAAATATAGGAAAAAATACTTAAATATGTCACTTTGCCCCATAAGTCGCAGGACATGAAAATTAGTAAAAACAACTGCGACTTATAGGCCGGAAAATACGGTAACTGACTGACTTAGGCAGAGCAACGAGACTCCGTGCTCCAAAGGTTGCTTGCCTTTTTCAACAAGAGGCAAAGAGTGAGCTCCCACTAAGGTCCGGTCACCTCCTCCAGGTGCAGTGGGGAGCTTTATTACTGTTGTTCCAGCAGATCAGCCTCAACCTGGTCCAGCAAGTGTTTGGGCTCCTCAGTAGGTGCACATTGGCTGAGATGAAACCATGTGGAGTCCGCCTTTTCCTTTCAGACATACTGCGTGTGATGTTCTTTCTTTGACCTCGTACTGACCCATCCACCTGTGTTCCTCCCACTTTCGGTTCACCACTCAGCAGGACCCAGTTTGATGTGGGACTCACCAGCCCCTCCTGAAGAAGACTGTAATCTGTTGAGAAAAGCTGGACACCAAAGCTTGCGAATGGTTAAAATACACTGTATGGCCTTATTGATACCATGACCCATTTGTGGTTCTGGTGAAGGTCTGTGGTTAACTCATAGCGAGTAAAATCTGTTTCCTAATTATTAGACAATTGCTACTGCTAGTGTGTACTCTTACTATAATGGTTATAATAAATCAGTTTCTGCAAGCTTAAAATAGTTTCTGTAATGGTTATAATTAAAAACAGTTTCTGTGAACGTAAAATAAAATTCCATTCTTACCACCTGAAATCCTTGCATTCAATGGATCCACCTATAAAAAGCAAATTTATCTCTACAAAAAACACAACAAACAATACATAGCAATAAGTGATTTCATTCTTCAGTGAAAATAAGTAATCAGTCATTGTAATTTGGGTTAGTTTTAAATAGTATGAGACATTTTACACTTACATTATACTTTACCTTCTCATAGAGCCTATGGAAGGAACTTCATTAACTTCACAATGCGCAGAAAATAGAAAAGTACAATAACATACATTCATCCATTTACCTACGCTTATCCGGGTTCGGGTCGCGGGGTAGCAGCCTAAGTAAGGAGGCCCAGACTTCCCTCTCCCCAGCCAATTGGGCCAGCTCCTCCGGGGGAATCCCAATGCGTTCCCAGGCCAGCCGAGAAACATAGTCCCTTCAGCATGCCCTGGGTCTTCCTCTGGGCCTTCTCCCGGTGGGACGTGCCCGGAACACCTCACCAGGGAGGCGTCCAGGAGGTATCCTAACCAGATGCCCTAGCCACCTCAACTGGCTCCTCTCGATGTGGAAAAACAGTGGCTCTACTCTGAGTCCCTCCCCAGATGACCGAGCTTCTCACCCTATTTCTAAGGGAGAGCCCAGACACCCTGCGGAGAAAACTCATTTCAAACGCTTGTATCCGAGATCTCGTTCTTTCAGTCACAACCCAAAGCTCATGACCATAGAGGAGGGTGGGAACGTAGATCGACCGGTAAATTGAGAGCTTTGCCTTTTGACTCAGCTCTCTCTTCACCACGACAGACCGGTACAGCGCCCGCTTCACTGCGGACGCTACACCTATCCGCCTATCGATCTCACGCTCCAGTTTTCCCTCATTCATGAACAAGACCCCGAGATAATTAAACTCCTCCACTTGGGGCAGGACCTCCTCCCCAACCCAGAGAGGACACATACCCTTTTCCGGCTCAAGACCATGGCCTCGGATTTGGAGGAACTGATCCTCATCCCGGCCACATCACACTCAGCTGCAAACTGCTCCAGTGAAAGCTGTAGATCACGACCTGATGAAGCCAATAGGACCACATCATATGCAAAAAACAGAGAAGTGATTCTAAGGCCACCAAAACGGATCCCCTTAACACATTGGCTGCGCCTAGAAATTCTGTCCATAAAAGTTATGAACAGAATCGGTGATAAAGGGCAACCTTGGCGGAGTCCAACTCTCACCGGAAACGAGCCTGACTTACTGCCGGCGATGCGGACCAAGCTCTGACACCGGTCGTACAGGGACCTAACAGCCCATATCAAAGGGCCTGGTACCCCATACTCCTGGAGTACCCCCCACAGGACTCCCCGAGGGACGCGGTCGAATGCCTTCTCCAAGTCCACAAAGCACATGTAAACTGGTTAGGCAAACTCCCATGTACCCTCTAGGACCCTGCTGAGGGTGTAGAGCTGGTCCAGTGTTCCACGACCAGGATGAAAACCACGAATCTGAGGTTCGACTATCCGACAGACCCTCCTCTCCAGAACCCCTGAATAGACCTTACCAGGGAGGCTTAAGAGTGTGATCCCCCTATAGTTGGAACACACCCTACGGTCCCCCTTTTTGAATAGGGGAACCACCATCCCAGTCTGCCAATCCAGGGGAACTACCCCTGATGTCCACGCAATATTGCAGAGTCGCGTAAGCCAACACAACCCCACAACATCCAGAGCCCTAAGGAACTCCGGGCGAATCTCATCCTACCCTGGAGACCTGCCACCACGGAGCTTTTTAACCACCTCAGTGACCTCAGTACCAGAGATTGGAAAGCCCGACCCAAAGTCCCCAGGTTCCGCTTCCTCAGTGGAAGACGTGCCAGTGGGATTGAGGAGGTCTTCAAAGTACTCTACCCATCGATTCACAACATTCCGAGTTGAGGTTAGCAGCACACCAACCCCACTATAAATAGTGTTGGTGGCGTACCACTCCCCCCGAGACGCCGGATGGTGGACCAGAATCGCCTCGAAGCCATACGGAAGTCATTCTCCATGGCCTCTCCGAACTCCTCCCACGTCCGAGTTTTTGCCTCAGCAACCACCGAGCTGCATGCCGTTTTGACTGCTGTTTCCTATCAGCTGCTTCCGTGGTCCCACAGGTCAAAAAGGCCCAATAGGACACCTTCTTCAGCCTGACAGCATTCCTTCCCGCCTGTGTCCACCACCGGGTTCGAGGGTTGCCGCCACGACAGGCACTAACAACCTTGCGGCCACAGCTCCGATAAGCCGCCTCGACTCGACAATAGAGGCGCGGAACATGGCCCACTCTGACTCATTGTCCCCGCCTCCCTTGGAACGTGTTCAAAGCTCTTCCGGGGGTGGGAGTTAAAGCTCTGTCTTACAGAAGACTCTGCCAGACGTTCCCAGCAGACCCTCACAATACGTTTGGGTCTGCCAGGTCTGACCGGCATCCTCCCCACCATCGGAGCCAACTCACCACCAGGTAGTGGTCAGTTGACAGCTCCGCCCCTCTCTTCACCCGAGTGTCCAGGACATGCGGCCGCAGATCAGATGAGATGACAATAAAGTTGATCATCGAACTACAACCTAAGGTGTCCTGGTGTCAAGAGCACATATGGACACCCTTATGCTTGAACATGATGTTCGTTATGGACAATCCATGACGAGCACATAAGTCCAATGACAGAACACCACTCGGGTTCAGATCAGGGGGGCTGTTCCTCCTAACCACACCCCTCCAGGTCTCACTGTCATTACCCACGTGAGCATTGAAGTCCCCCAGTAGAACAAGGGAGTCCCCGGCGCACTCTCCAATACCCCCTTCAAGGGCTCCAAAAAGGGTGGGTAATCTGAGCTGCCGTTTGGCGCATAGACACAAACAACAGTCAGGACCCGTCCCCCCACACTTAGGCGGAGGGAGGCTACCCTCTCGTTCACTGGGGTGAACCCCAATGTACAGGTACCAAGATGGGGGGCAACGAGTATGCCCACTCCTGCTTGGCGCCTCTCACCAGGGGCAACTCCAGAATGGAAGAATGTCCAACCTCTCTCAAGGAAACTGGTTCCAGAGCCAGAGTCATGCGTTGAGGTGAGCCCGACTATTTCTAGCCGGAACCTCTCAACCTCACACACCAACTCAGGCTCCCTCCCTACCAGAGAGGCGACGTTCCACATCCCAATAGCTAGCTTCTGTATACAAGGATCAGACCGCCAATGTCCCCGACCTCGATCGGCCACCACCCATACCACATTGCACCCGACCCCTTTGGCCCCTCCCACAGGTTGTGAGCCCATGGGAAGGGGGACCCATGTCTCCTCTTCGGGCTTTGCCCGGCCAGGTTCCATGGGTAAAAGCCCGACCACCAAGCGCTCACCAGCGTGCCCCACCTCCGGGCCCGGCTCCAGAGTGGGGTCCCGGTGACCCACATCCGGGCGAGGGAACATGGACTCCAGTTGTTTCACTCATCATAAGGGGTCTTTGGGCTGCACTTTGTCTAGTCCCTCACCTAGGACCTGTCTGCCTTGGGTGACCCTACTAGGGCATGAAGCCCCTGACAGCATAGCTCCTAGGATCATTGGGACACTCAAACCCCTCCACCACGGTAAGGTGGCAGTCCAAGGAGGAGACAATAGCAAACAGTGCTGTAGAAATAACAATAACATACAATGCTGTAGAAATAAAGAATTCACAAAACATAGTAAAACATGTGGTTAAAGTACCTTGTTCATGAAACCTGTATTAGCCCAATTAAATTATGTAAGTACCCTGATGCATGCTCAATAATCCAGGTAGAAAAATCTAAAAAAGCTAAGTCTGGTCCTTTGGACATTCAAAAAACTAAACAAAGCAAAAAAAAAAAAGTAGAAACATTTCGTCTTTCGTCCGAAAGACTTCCTCAGTCTGAGCTGCTGTATTCAGCTCAGTCCCTTAAATAGCACCCTCCCACAGTGGATCAACCAGTTGGCTGATGATAGCCGAAACCAGCTACTCACATGATCAAGGAGGACCATCAGCCTGATGAGGGATTGTTAGCACCCTGATGGTTGTTTGCTATTCACAGAGGACTGAGTGATAGCAATAACAGCATTGTAAGTGGGGGACAGTTGAACCCGGAGGCCTCCACCTCTGTTTAATGATGGACAGTTTCTTTTCACAAAGATGGCCTCCTTTACTCCTCTCTCAAACCATTGTTCCTCTCTATCAAGGATGTGAACATCTTCATCCCTGAAAGAGTGACCGCTGGCCTGGAGATGAGTGTAGACCGCAGAGTCCTGACCTGATGATGTTGATCTTCTGTGCTGGTCCATCCTTTTGGCCCTGGTGAGCAGCTGGTTTCGGCTGTCATCAGCCAACTGGTTGATCCACTGTGAGAGGGTGCTATTTAAGGGACTGAGCTGAATACAGCAGCTCAGACAGAGGAAGTCTTTCTGACGAAAGACGAAACGTTTCTACAGGTTTTTTTTGCTTTGTTTTGTTTTTTGAATGTCCAGAGGACCAGACTTAGCTTTTTTAGATAAATTATGTAAGTCAAGTCTAGTCAAGTCAAATGTATTTAAAAATACAGAACCACCACATTTCTAATTAACCTTTGATCAGATCCACTTCATGTTTGTGTGTTTTGATCCTGCTGTCCAGGGAACCCGTGTCTAGGGGCATCCCCCTTTTTGGATCTGTTAAACATACATTTCAACAGGAGAAAAATAAATACTGTTGTTAAATGGATATATACAAAAATGTCAATGTGGTTATCTTAAATGATCCTTTAAATGTCTTAGGCTTATGATTGGCGTTTTGTTGTTTGTTTTGAATATAAAACCTATGAATAGCTAATGATCTAATCCTTGTACCTTGTATGAGCTCTTTCCTGTTTATGAGTTATCATTATTATTATTAGTAGTATGAGCCCCAAACTTTTTTGTAGTAGTAGTTATTTCTAGGAACAGTTTTCAACCTCCCCCCTTTGAAACAGTTTTTCTACAGTGTTTCAACTAAATTTTACAGGCAGATGAAAGTTTCAGCAATAGTTGTGCAGGCCTACTGCCAATATACAATCTAGGTTTTAAAAGCACAAAGCTAAATGGGAAATAAGTTCTCATTTCATTTCCTCCTAAAAATTTAACAATTAACTCAATTTCATCCCTTGTAGCAAATCAGGCCAACTAAGATGCGCTCCTTCAAAGCAAAGGCGATCATGTATTTACTTTAGACAACATTACCGGTTTCTCTTGTGAATGAGTCCCCTGTGACTCATGAAACTAACCTGTAATAACAAAAAGTATGAAGAAGTCAGCATTATTCATCTTCATATAAGGTTTTGAGGTAATAAAACAATTTTCATCACAGAGTAATTGGAAAAAGAGCAAGTAATCCAGCAGACCCAGTGCTACCCTATCATGTGACGTGCTTTGGCACGTCTTGCTTATGTGAGTGTTCTTATCAGAGCAAACTGCAGTTTTGATCCTGACACTAAGGTCATTGGATGATCATCACAGATCCAATGTGGGGTTTAAGACTACACCATGTCTGGTGGTCACCTCCACCAGACTGCTGTTGTTGGTGACTTTAGACAGTTGGACCACCAGCTTTTCTGTCTTTGGTTCTCTCTCCCTCTTTGGAGACCTTGTTCAGCTTGTGTGAGCTCAGCATCCAGTGAGACTGGACTCCGGAGAGCTTCATCAGTCAAAGGAGGTCCAGTAAACTGTTTCCCCACCAAGCAGTAAACACATTAAGTGGACCAACCAGTTTGCTGGAGCTAAGATGGTTTCTGGGGGCCGTCCTGTCCCTCGTCGACTCCTCCCAGGCAGGCAGCCACAGCCAAAGTGGTTCAAGGCAATAAAGTTCATGCTCAATCATCCAGGTACCAAATCCAATATTTCTCGGGTCATCTGGACAGTTTCTTTTTTATAGAAACGTTTCACCCTCTATCCAGAGGACTTCATCAGTCAGAGGAGTTTCAGTAAACTGTCCAACCAGTTTGCTGGAGTGGGGAGTGGTGGCTCAGTGGTTAGAGACGGTGGGCCTGTGATCGGAAGATTGCTGGTTCAAGCCCCGGTACCGTCAACATCAAAAAATGTGGAGTGGTTAGAGACGGTGGGCCTGTGATCGGAAGATTGCTGGTTCAAGCCCCGGTACCGTCAACATCAAAAAATGTGGGTGGAAAAAGGTGAAACACCCCCACCAGCCTCCACCCTCATTCGCCCCACCCTGGGCCCCTGAGCAAGGCCCTTAACCCCCACCATCTGCTCCTTAAACAGGTCTCTCTTGAAAATCAGTTTTCGTGGCTCAGTGAGACTACCTGGATAAATAAAGGGTAAATGAAATAAGATGTGTGAATGCTTGCAATATACCTGTATGTAATAATTGAGGTGCTTTTCCTTCCAATGTTTGGATTATGTGTCCTGTTGTGGACAAATAGCGATGACATTCTCACCTCAGGCATCAGATGTGTTCTCTAATAAACCTAACCATCTTCAGCTTCCACAGTCAGCAGCATCTATGCTTGTATTTAATCCTGTTGAGGAGGGATTATCTGATGAAATGCTTTTTAATTGTACCTTCAGAGGTAATAGTTGGCATTCTGAGCTACTTGGCGTGAAATTACCCAGTAATGGTATTATTTTCTGCTAAACAAACATTTGGAAAGTAATGACTGGTGCTCCATGATCCCAAGAGTAACCTCAATACACCAGGATGTTGTGAATATTTTGGCATGCTCAAGATGTCCTGGAATCTTAGGTCCACTCCAGATTTATACATGACCACAGGCAGAAGGCCACCTGCTTCATGGAACAAAGTTCATTTCTTTACCATAGACTTTTGTCCAAACAACGCTGTCATTTTCCCTTAATGGTGTCTATGTCTTCATGGACAGTTTCAATAGCCAGGTTAAAAACGTAATCTAATCACTTGGTTTATGGTAGCACTGACATTTATAAAATATACAGTATTAGAGTCAGAGAGGTTTTGTCATTTCAACTAAGTACAAGCACATATTGAAATGAAAGAGTGTTACCCAGGATCACGATGCAACACAGAACATAACGTGCAAAACAAAACAACACAGTACAGTTTCAAAACAGAACATCAAATACAAACAGACCTATAATAAATGCAAAAAGACATCTAACCTAATTTAAACATTATAATCTAAACAAGTAATTAAGAGACAAGACTAGAGACACGTGTTGATTGGTACATGTGTATGTGGTACATGAGAAAGAAATGTTCTGATATGTGGTTAGCAGCACAAAGTTATTCGCAGCAGAGATAAAAACTGTGTAAGGTGCAAAAATACAAAAACTTGAGCAGATTGCAAAAACATATGAGTAGAGAGGTCACAAACAGTACAACACATTTAGATTGACTGTCCATCCTGT